>JARGYV010099836.1:0-13791 GCA_029532675.1 Ornithodoros moubata
TTATTATTATTATTGAGACTGGGTTGTTGTTACTAATCACGAAAGCGAACGAGTTATTCCCCAGCGAGTGATTCGTTTTACCTGTCTACGCTGGAATGAATGGGGCTCGTGTAATCAGGAACTTTCTGATAGCAGATAATATATCGTATACAGACTAGGGATAAGAATGAGATACAGGTATTGTATTATTTGACCTGTGATTGGTGCAGACTCAGTGCATTGCTTTGCATTTAATTTTTTCAAGTCCGTTTCCACCCTGCAGAAGTTCTACCATACTCAGAGTAGAATTGTTGTTCTTCTAACGGCTAATGTTGAAGTGTGTATCCATGTATCGTATGGGTCTAGGGAGATGAAGAAGGCTATTAGACGAAGTGACACGTACGCTGCTGCAATATTCAAGTACTCCGAAGCCGCCATGTTCATTGCTTACACCGGGTCGAGAGAACGGGGATGAGCTATACATTGACTTGGTCGGATCGGTAGGGTTGGTAGCGCACTAGAGTACAAGATGGCGGCTCCTATCATTTGATGTCGGGAATAAGCAGAAACACACGGGGAAATGGTGGACCTTGGGCCACTTGGCTATGACGGATTCTACCGTTTACTTCTACACAGGTGCACGTGCTATGCAAGCTCAATCGTTCGTACTCACCTCACATAACCGTGATGAAGGAATAAGGATGAAGTTTTCCATCCGCACAACGTGGGGCCAGCGTGCACGACGGTCAGCATTAGTCTCCCATCGTGCTCCGTACGGCTTCTGCAGCCAAGCACGCAGGACCCAGTCATTCCTGCATGCGATTTCTCGACGATTCCAGACACTATTTTCCAACTGGGAAACTCAATTCACTTAAAAACCAAGCCGATAAAACTGAAAGAAGTAGCAGTTCCACTAGTGTATCAACAAAATGGCGTCGGGTTGCAGATTTCATTTCAACCAATAGGAGAGCGGCGCTTTCAATGTTGCTAGATGACGGTCGGCACAACGCATGGGAAAAAGGAATGCGATACTCCTCTAGAATATTTGAATACTTACGTTTGAGATTCTATTTTTCGGCTGTCCCATCTTTCTTATCGGGAAATTTGTTGGGTACACACAAGAAAATATGTATTGTGCATCCTATACTGCACACACATCTTAAAAACATTTTATTTACTTTTTATTTTGCCTTTTTGTCTTCTTGTTTCTGACTCAGGTACTTTCCCTTCTGAAAGCTAGTCCTTTATTCTTACCGGTTATATACATGTAACACTGCGTAAGTGAGGAACACAGACCTCGCTATCTGGATATATGAATCGGGGAATTGCTTCTGAGAGTGTGTCTGAAAGAACCGTCAGAATGTCTTTGCGTTCATTCTGCAGTCATTGTACTGTGGGCAAACTTCTTATTTCATAATTCTAAACGCGCTACGTGATCGTATAAGTGGCAAGTTACGTATCACATTGTTCAGCCTCTCCTGAATATGTTCTGAAAACAGCAATATATTCCCGTAGGCGTTCTACGGGAATAAGTCAACACATTACAGAACCCCCTCACGTGTATGATCAGTGACCCGGAGAGTCAAACTGGATACACTCTGCAATTTGCTCCCGCTCGATGCCAGTCAAAGGTCATTTATACTTACAATTGTTGCCTAACATCCTCAAGGCAACCGCTGGAGATGTAGATGCGTGCATCTCCCGAGGCTAGATACGTGTTGTCGCGTTAAACATGATTGTCCTTCGGAACTTCGATTATTTCCGGGGTCTTGCCATTATGGTTATATCTCCCTTTTCCATCATCAGCAACATCAACCATCATCGTTACCACGATTGCTTTCGTCCTTGAGAAGATGTACAGACCCGCGGCTATTCGCGACATTAAAATACATCGCGTTCACTTCGTGCTGCAGATTGCTACGTATATATAGTAATTGTGTTGTATAAATTTAAGACGATATCTGAAACTGTGTCGCCATGCAGCAATTATGCAAGTAAGTTGTTTGCGTATGAGGCCGTAAGGGCCCAAGCGTTTCTGTCATTTGTCAAAACGATGGGCCATCGTCGAGTCTGTTGTTCTACACTCCAAAAACAGAACTTCACCGCATAACACCGGGATGACCAATCGCTATTCCGAATGATATATTTTACTGACCCTATTTGCTGGAAACAGTGGGCGTACGCCTTTTTTGTGACACTTATACAGTTCATAAGTGTCACAAAAAAGGCGTACGCCCATTGTTTTCAGCAAGTGGCGTCGCTGAAAGGTATCATTCGGAATGGCGATTGATCCTCCCCGTGTAATGCGGTGAAGTTCTGTTTTTAGAGTGTATGTTGGCGTCATCAGTACCATCTCCTGTGTTGTTGCGGCTTGTAACAATGCAATTGTGGCCGCTTTTGTTACTTGTTCCTCGTTAAATAATGGGTAGTGAGGATAATAAAGAGAGGGCTGAATTCGGGAATGGTAAACTTTTACCAATCGCCCTTTATGTATGCTGAATTGTCAAATATAAAAGCGTGTTACTGAATGCGGTTCGTGTCCAGATCATTACAAAGCCTGTTTTTACATCACTGGCACGTGTAGTGAACATGTACAGGTTAGAGGGGTACAAAGGGATACTGGAAACTGCTCTGGCGTCTCTAACCGCCTATATCCGGCTGTTGTTTTCCCTTCCTACTGAGGTACACACCTATAAATAGCGCGAGAATATTCCATGTCTTATGGCAGCCCGTGCATCTGGAAACCTTAAACTGAGTCTCTTTTATCTTTGTTCCAGGTCCCGCAAGATGGTGGCTATTTGAGCCTTCCTCCTGACTCTCTTCCGTTCCATGGCAACTTCTCTAAACAGCCTACGTCCTGACAAAGTGAGCTTACTTTTTGTTTCTGCATAATTCATGCTCCTTGCAACTTCATAAATGAAAAGAACTTGTCGATTATTTACGTTGTCTCCTATCACACTTTTATGCTTTATACATCGCATAAGACCTCGGCGTGGGCAGCAGAGGTTCTTAATCAACCGAACTACGTGCGCGCGGGTGTCAAACCGACATTACACATTCTCGTCCTTTCACTGTCAACGTCTTTCAAGCAATCGTTACTGTGACTCCCTATTGGCTCATTCAACGAGGAACGTGACTTCTCAGCAATCAAGCGACAATTAGACGCAACGCTCGCACTCAATGACCTGCCAGAGACAGGACGCGATGCACGTAGGCCACAGCAGCTATACATCCACAACTCCCGCCAGCATTTACACTGATAAAATGTGCTGGCAATCGTTGCAGAGAGTATTGTAGGTCTCTGCTAACTGGTGCAATGAAGTCCTGTCCGACAAAATCCGCACAACTTCTGTGACGTCTTTCACTGCACTGCTTTGCCATCACGGAAATTTCGTGTCACGAAGTTGCTGCTACAAGGCGTCGATCGCTCGTTGAGAGATTTTGCTCACAATGTTTTCAATAGTACGCAAAAAGAAAGGAAGAGAACCAGCTCTTCCGTTTATCACATGGCAACGGAGAACATAATTTAAGGGACGCGAATGAATGTACCTTCCTCATGAAAGTGTCGGTGCAGCTGCCTGCATGGAGACCACCGAGATATTCAAGAAAGAAGAGGCTGTACTGTGCTGAGATGGGGTGATAGCGAAAACAGTCTGCCTAAGGAGAGCTTCAATACTGTCGGAAGGAAGTTGCTTACACAGGGTTGTATGCGAAATGCAGCAGAAGTTGTCACTTCATGTTGCGTGTTGCTCGAAATTAGTAAGTCTTAAGACCCGTAAGCTCTTTCCAAGTCAAACTCTTTTCAAGCTTTCATTACTGTCTTAGTTTTTCAACACAGTCTTCATATCTGGCGGCAAATGTGCTTTTCTAAGACTGTCCCATCGCAAGAAAAATTTTTTAGAGAAAAAAAAAATGCGCGACGCGCTTTGACAACGACTACTTTGTCCTCCCATCCCGAGCTGTGGTCCTTTCAACGGAACGAATGACACCGACGCAGCGCATGGTCGCATGGGCGCCTGCCAGTCTGCCCCGTCAATTGGAGCGATTGTGGCTCTTGTGGAAAGGAAGACCTTAGAGAAGAGGAGAGGAACCGAAGTGCTGTCTTCGCTTTATTTCTTTTTTGTATCTTTTTGATGCTGGTGAAGATCTCTCACTTGTGTGAGTCTTTGTGCCAACCACAAACAGCCATTGATCGCAGACGAAAAAGGAAGCAGAGGAAAAGAGAGGAGGTTATCCTCCCTCCCTCAATGCTCCCTCTCTGTTCCGTCTTCTGCTACGTGACTTTGGCATGGCACGTTGTTTCGGTTCTGGCCTGGGGGCTGCCGCTGCTAAACGCTGCAATTAGCGCGTCCGAATGAGGAGGACAAAAGGAAGGAAGGAAGAATGGAAGCGTACTGTCACTTGCGTGGAGTTATCGACGCTATAAGTGCGAGTGAGGTGAGCTGATCACGTGAGTGAGGTCAAAGCTCTCTGGTAGAGGAAGCTGTGTGTGTAGTAATTCACGCAGGAGGCAGAAGGAGGCATCAGAGGGTATTGTGTGTGTTGATTGCTTATTTGGTGCGTATTGCAGTACAGGCCAACCTAAAACGGAAATGAAGGAGGAAGGACACTAGTAGATGATGTTGATGATGGAGATGATAACGATAAGAGTAATAATAACAACGACAATAATAATAATAATAATTGGTTGCTCCACGTCGCAAGATAACTGTGAGAGTAGCAGAAAAACTGGGAAGAGCGAGATGAAAAGAATAATAACGTTAGAACACAGCATCCGGGAGTAAGGACTCCGCTGTAAACATTTCGTTGCGTCCGTCAACAGGTTCAGTAGAAATCGTTAATATGGAGAAAAAACAAGGTAGAAGTAATAAAAGCGAAAGCTGCTAAAGCCTCGCCTTGACGTGGTATTCTGCATTGTCATCAAAAAAGAAAGAAAGCACTGCTGAGATTCTAAATAATTACCCGTGTTTGATTGTGTTTGACGCCCAAATCTTTGCGCAGGTGGCATCCTCCGGGCCCTTTCGGCAAGCAGAGCGTGTGGTGAGCATGGCCAGCGAACGGTCGTCGCCTTGTCGTGTTCCGCGTTGTCCTCTTCCTCTGTGTTGCCTGTAAGGGGCCCCCACCTCCCGCGAATGGGCTGCACCCTGAGCAAAACCTTTTCCTCCCTGGTGCACAAGCGGAGTGCCGCCGACAGAGGTGGCAGCAGTCCCAATGGAGCTCCTGCGGGGGTTGGGGAACCCCCGCCCCCACCGCCTCCCGATCCACGCCATCCGCTCACCGCCAGGCAGATCTTCTCCATCTCGAAGTCCTGGAAAGCCATCGCTAGGGCCATGGAGCCCACGGGCGTCGAAATGTTCGTCAGGTACGCAAATCTCGCTTACGCAAGCGACAACCGCGACAGGCTTCGTGATCAGAGCAGGGGCTTTATTACGTGGTATTGTTTGCGTGGCGGGCGCTACAGTCTGTGGCCAGTACGAAGCCCAGAGCATTAGATTACCCTGTGGATGAACATGAAACGCTTCGAATACCGTCAGTTACCATGTTCACGCGTATTCGTAGGGAGAATAAAAACGAAACGCCAAATAGAAAGTAGCTTGGGGAAGCAATTAACATAAGCCTGCATGAAGCATCATGTAAACTAAGATTAAATACGAGACTTAGGTTAAAAAGGGATGTTAAAAGGACTGCTTAAAGGGACACTCCGACCTAGAAAGGTCACTCTGAAAACAATCCTGAGGTTTCCTCATGAACCGTATTAGCTCCATACCAAATACGGGTTCAAACAACCCCGTTGTTTTTTAGAAATAAAATGAAAGAGATGGATAACGCCATTTCTGGTTTCGGTACCTGGCTCTCGCATTCTCTTCGGGAAGTATCGGCAGCGTCATAGATGACGTTCTCAACTTCTCAACACGCTAGCTTCTAGTCCCAGTGGCTACAGCGTGAGTCCGTGGCACCATCTATCGCGGCGTCGTTCAAGCTCCCCAACGCACGAACCGGAAACTCCTATCAAGGGGCGCAAAATATGCTTCCGTGGAATGAAATAGTGCGGCAGAAAAAGTACGATTCGAAAAGCTGCCCTCCTGTTGATTGGAATATATTTCACTAGACTTGACCAACGCGTTAGGAATCTTACAAAGCGCTATCTCAAAATTAGCATTTGGCCCGGAGTTTCCCTTTAAGAATTGAAACCTATTGAGGCTTCTTACAAGCAGAAGTAATCGGGTGGAAAGCGATGCCGGAATGAGCATATCAGATTTTAGTTCACGTCCTATCTTTATACCCCGCAAAACTTGGCTGACGTATCGCACACATAACAGGAAGCACCGCTTACCTGCCTGCGTTCGCGCGCGCGCACACACACGTACGTACTTACGTATACGTACCAAGGATGGCTTGTCTACAAGTGAAACTATAAAGATGGCTTTTCCGCATACGACAAGTGCAATGCGGTGAAAACAAACCTTCCCTCTTCCAGACTATTCCAGGAGAAGGAGGATTTGCTGGACCTGTTTGAGAAATTCCAAGAGCTCCGCACGAAGGAGTCGCAACGTGAGAGTATGGAGCTGGCACAACACGCCTCCGTCGTCATGACCACGCTGGACGAGGGAATGAACGCGCTCGACAACCTCGACTACTTCATGGACTACCTGCACAACACAGGACGTCTTCACTACAAGATAAAGGGATTCAAGAAAGAGTATTTCTGGGTAGATTTTTCACCTTTCTCGGATGTTGGCTAGCATTGTACAACAAAGTAAAAAGCCATTAAATGCGTAGAACAAATGCTTTTCACACAAAATATAACTCAAAGGTATTAAAGCTTACCAGAAGCTAGTTTAAAAGACAGCAGTTTTAGTATTTTTTTCCCGCATAGCGGCTTCAAAGGACGTCTGCTACCACTGCTTTTCCCATTATGCTTAGCAATTTCGCGGTCAGAAGTTAACTTTGTAGTCCCGGTAACAAACAATAATAATAAAAATAATAGTGAAAGTAGTCTTCCTTGTACCATACATTATACTCCTGTCTCATCTAGATATTTAATTCAAAACAGATGGTATCACTGGCACCCCCAATACTGAATTATACTTGCCACTGTCCTCTGTCCTTCTCCCTTTCTAGTGGGTCCCAAAACATTCCTGGTAATGATTCAGGTACCAAGCTTTGAGGCCTGCCTGCATCAGTCAAGCATTCAAACATCCTACAATGTAAGAAAAGCTTCTGACACACTGTTTTTTTTTCTCCCGAAGCACATTGAAGGCCCTTTCCTGGCTGCAGTAGCAGAAACACTGGGTGACCGTTACACGGACAACATTGCCAACATCTACCAGATCACCATCAAGTTCATCTTGGAAACCCTCGTGGAAGGATACGAACAGGCGGAAAAAGAAGGGGGGGCGTAGCAGCCACCACTTCATGTCACCGCCGAGATGTCGAGGAAAGCCGTCCTTGCCGTCGCATCCACATCCTTTTATCTCCACTCTCGCACCTTTGCGGGCCTGCACTTCGTGAGGTTTGTGGACAAACTGAGATAAACAAGCTAATTGTTGTCGTTAGTGGGGAAGCTACAATCAACGGCAAGCATTGTGAAGTGAGGTGCATTCCTATGTCGGTCGGCTGAGCCTAGTTTTGTTTACGCCGTCTTCTGCCAGGCTCTTTCGTGTAATCGGATCACAGACTGCGTCGTCCACAAGAAGTAACTAGCGTGTGACTGTTTTTTTTTTTGTTGTTTTTTTTCCATAGCTGGTGCATGCTGGGACTTTTATGATTTCCCCAGCCTTTTTCACAATCCCCTTCAAAGAGTGAGATATACAGTCCTTTTCCTGCCACCCAGGTTTTTCAAAAGTGTGAAGTAGAGTGAAATGTAATGCAGACTAGTCAAATGTTAGATGTCACAATTAGGACCATTACAGTGTACCCAACTCTGCCTTGTAGCCAGCGTGGTGTAATGGAACACTAACGTTTCGCAAGTGGTATCTCGTTCGCGGTAGCTTTTGTTGCAGTGTATGGGACGGCAGTAAAGTCTGAGATTAACCATATTTCTGTATACAGATGGACATCTGCTTAGTAGGTACACAGCCACGCCACTTCGGGTGCCAAAATGCAGTGCAAAGCGTTGGAACTCTTTCCGTAGCTCCGGGAAAGAGAGGTTGTTTTATCTGCATGCTACCAAGGCTGCCGACCATCCTTTCTCACCGGTTTTAACATCAAATGCTTCAACATCTCATCTGCTGCCTTTATGCTGTTGTTTTGAGGGGAGGGGGGGTAAGATGTATTTTTATTTTTTTCTGCACTCGGGTGTCGGCACGATTTCTGTACGTTCATAGCCCATGTTGTGTACGAGCACAGCTAACAGAAAAAGAAAATATTTGCCACCATCAATAAGAATGTGCACGCTTGTTAACTGTGGCAATTAAAACCAAAACGGGGAGAAAAATGAAGCTTCTGAAACAGCACGATACTGCCATAACTTCAAGCATTTAAGCAGCCTATATATTCTGTTGAAAAGAAGTTTCTAGATAACGTAAAAGAAGAGCATAAAGCTACATTGTTCATTCGTTAGGCGTCACTCTAGTGAAATTCGATGCTCATATATGAATACACATTCCACAGTTTTCGTATTGTCAAAGAAAAATGCTTACTTTTGCGCAGACAATGCAAAAGTGTATATAACAAGTTTTGGTTTGCTACAGTTTGTGAAACAGCCCTCTTTTATCGGATATGCCTTTTCCACTCTTAAGTCCATGCTGTATTCGACACATGATCTTGACAACATGAGAGGTTCGCAAAGAGGTCCTGCATATAGATATCTATCTCTGAAATGCTTGAAGATATATTTTGAAGAAGCCTAGTGAGACAGCTTTGTCTAAGCATGTGATATAACGTCACGGTTGGTGTTGCAGTGATGTGTGTCGTGGACGTGCCGTAAACGGGTCGTCAACCTAGGTGATGTCTGCATACGCTAGTTTTATATCTGCTTCATCTCTATAGGACAAGATGTCGTGTATTTAGTTATGAAAAGATCTCTCCACTTGTAGATGGGAACTACGTCATCCTGCAGTCGTCATAATTGCACCCACTATCACTGGGTTAGGTTTGGACTGTTTGTCTCAGTGCATTATCATTATATATTTTTGATAAAGAACGGTGTAACAGGCCTTTAGGAATGTCTGGTGCCGGGGTGAAGGCCCACCTTACAACTCGTAATCCATTATAGAGTACCATTTGAAAGAGGAGGATGTGGTGTATCATTGGATACCTGCCAAACTCTCCATTTTGGAAAGTTCGGGCACTGGCTCTTTTGTGTGTGTTTCTACTCAGACCATCTCAATTAGTAAGTACTGAAGCACTAAGCTCTATCTTTGACTAAACAGCAGAGCACTATGTGCAAACATGAAAGACACATGAACACTGAGGTGAGGTGAGGTTTCAACATATGGTTCTTTGTAATGCTTCTCGGTTCCTTTTTTTTTTCTTTCTTGAACTAAGAATTTTTTTACAAAGCAAACTTGCCACAAAAGCTTCCAAGATGACGACGTGCAACCTAAAGATGGTTAATTAATCGGGGCATGATTCTAACCATTTTCAGGCAGTCTGTCCGAAGCGAGAAGTAGTGGTTAATGCCGTCTAGGTTTTGGAACCTTTCCTTCTATGCTTCCGTTAACGAAATTTGCTTCATTTCAAGTTGTCAAGCTGATTGACGTTTCCTAAATGCTTTGCAAGCCTGTCTTTGCAGCCTTTATAATTGCAGCTTCTCACGCATTGTAACCTACTTGATGTCTCGTGTGTGTCATTTTGCTCGATACAGACAACTGTGCAGCTTGGGGGAGGGAAGCACTTATTTTGCTGAAAGGCAACAAAATAGTGGTGATTTCTCCCCAAAAGACTGCTTTCATTGCACCCAGCTACACATACACTCAGCCCGTTTTTGCAGGCTGGCAACTCTGTTCATATGGGCACAGCATATACACGTTTGTTAGTACACTTACAGTTATGAATATATACATATATATGTGTACGTAATTACAGAGTATATGTATTAATCGATGTCTCTCAACATGTGTACCGTACGTGCGTGTCCTTTTCCAGCAGCCCAGAGTACAGTTGGGCGCCGACTTCGGGGCTTAGTCCACGCCTTATGCCTGGAGGGTGCTGCTGTTTACATAATCACCTCTAGTAGATGTAGTGTGTATGTAACTCCAAGTGTAAGACACTCAGACAGGCTTGGAAAGGGAAACTGCGGGAATCTTCAGTCAGTGATTACTGATAACTGGCTTTTTTTTACATTTACCATAGTTTCTTCTGTAATAAAATTACTCTAGGTTACCTCAGTAGCACGAAATTAAATTTTACAGATTATTTTTCACACATTTTATGCAAGGTGCTGCCACCAAACATTCACCTCAGCAGGTAAAGAACACGGAGTGTTGCCGTTGACGGGGAATACTTAAAAACAGGCACCGTAATTATTCACGAAGGTGTTTATGCCTTGCAGCATTGTGACAAAATTCACGACGTGCACCAGACATTTTCAATGTTGCCTTTGTACCATTACTATATCAACAGTGCGTATATCACTTTATGCGTAATCAGCAGTTATGTAATATCTGACGTTGACTTGGATGTGTGTGATTACGCACATTGCGTCCAATGTTCCTGGAAACATCAAATCTGTTGCTGCAGATGCTGTACAGATTCTGAGGGGGGAAAGGGACAAACCTAATGTTCATGGTGTGTCAGTTGCTATTGTCTGTTGGTTATGTAATAAAAAAGAAAGAAAAAGAAATAGTGGGAGCAACATTTTATTGAGGATGAGTACTATATACACAGCTGATGATGGCATGTATAAATAAGATGCTTTCGCCTTTGCCATTTGGAAATGAATTCCTATAACAAAGAGAACTAGGCAGAACTTGTTTTGTGTCGGTTGAGTGTGATGGTTTCTTCCTTGCAGGGAAATTTCTCGTTGCACGTTCCAGGCGACTGTTCGCCGATGTTCGCTGCCAGTCGCACGTTGTTGATGATTTTCTCAAAGAGCACGCTTCGAGGTATGGGACTGCAAGAAAGTGTGGAGAGGGAGTAGGGTTTTGCTGATTCTTTAATGGCGCAGTTTACAGCACCTTTGACAACAGTTTTATTTTATCCCCATTACACGGATAGCGAAAATATAAGTGAGATTGATACCATACGTGCTTATAGAAAACAACTGAAAGGTGCTGTGATTGGATGCCGGTCCGTATAACGTCACCTTATATGCTGCACGCGCGGAAGGGTGAAAAAGCGAGAGGCGTACATGTCCGCCAAACAATATTTTCCCGGCTAACACTTTTTCATGTTTGCTACTTTTCGACCATGGAAAGGAAGACATTTTACATAAATAATCAGGGCACAGCTTCGGTGAAAAAAGGAAAGTATCGGCAGGTGTCGATCACAGCAAAAAATTCCCGCTCGTTCTGCCGTAAACCAATATGGCGATTATTAGGGCATATCACGATATAAGTTAATTCCGCTCGCGAGGTACGGATGTTCTCCACTCTCTGTACATGCTTCGCAAGTAGGACTGGTTGGTATTCGTGATGATTAAGGAATATGGGCTGAAGAAGTATATGCGCATCACGCGTTCTGCCAAAATTAGTGCAGTGAGTGCTACACTCACATGGGCGACATCCTGAGGAAAGCCATGAGGATGTCAGCTCCAGAAGTGAGGATTTTCGTTCTTCGGGGGTCCTCACAAGCGAAATAAGAGACACACATGATGTTTCCCGTTGCCACGGCTGCTAGCTGGCTCTCCATCCACCTGTGACGTCACATGAACAAAACATCGTTCAACAGGTCGTAGACAAAAACAAGATATAAACATCGCAAGCGAAGTTCCATCCGCAATTGAGCAGGCCACAAACTGTCGCCTGCAATGACATCTCGGAGCTTACGGAACGGAAGCATCGTTCTTTTAATTAGACCTCAAAAAATACGCACGATAGACACACCTCAAGCTGTCCATGTCCTCCCTCGTCCTAAACGATCTTTTCTCGAGACTTCTGCCCACGAGAAGACCGAAACCGCTGAAGCCGGTGATAAATCCGAGCGTTACCATCATTGCTTTAATGAACATCAGCAGGACGAAGCTAGACACATTGAAGGCCAGCACGTGAGACGTGGTTACTGCCCGCGTTTCTCGATGTGTTGTTGCCAACTGGGAAACACGAGGTCTAGATGCAGGACTTTGTGCAGATGACTTCGTCCATCCTGCGATGGGCCACGCCGACAGCAACAGCAGGGACAGAAAAAGGGATTGTTTCATCTGCACGTACATAGAGGGTGGAAGAGGTCAGGGTACGATCATGTAAACCAAGTTTTGGAATGTAATCGTCAGGTAAGTACATTTGGGTAATGATTCATTTCATAACAAATACGCGAAAGCTGAAAGATAGTAGCAACAGGCAACACAGTAGTAAGGAGTGCTAAGGACACATCACAGCGAGAGCGGTAACGGGCGACCATTACCAACTTGGTTAGTTATAAACAAAATAATTAATGGAGCTCAAGGTCAAGGTATAAGTCGTTCCGAACTTCTTTGATGCGCAATGGATTCCAAACTTTGATACCATGAAAGCTGATGCACCTACAGTCATACGCAATATTAATAATTATTATTAGGCAAGTTGAAATTTCTCTGTAGTACAACTACAGCTTGACACCACTGATGCAGAGGGGAAAGGAAAATTATGAGCTATGATACGCGTCAGCAGTGCTATGCGTTGTTTTATTGTGTCATCACGCTTGTACAGTTCACGGGATGGGGAAGTTCAAACGGAGGAAGTCATGAAACGTTTTCTGTAGAACACGCAATGGTTAGAGGTGTGACGCATATGTGTTGAACCAATATTACATACCGCGGAGTCGTGATGACTGAGACAAGTGCAGTTTTGCTACGATCCTCCTCCGAAAAAAGAAAAAAGAAGAAATCAGAGTAACTGAGCATCCCATATACGTTCTTCCTTACTTAAAAAAAAAAAAAAATTCTTTCCCTTGTGTGTCTGAACGCGCATGCAGTATAACCTTTTATTTGTTTGTTTGTCTTTCTCCCGAGCTCATGCCATTTCGTTCTTCGGAAAGTTTGCTGAAGAGCCGCGTAATATTGCACGATTGCGTGATATTTAATCTCCGGAAACTATATAGCCTAGCCGTACAGTAGACTTCGCTCCTCAAACAGAGAAAGCATCTCTTCAAACACGAAGAAAATATCTTCCTCGTCTTTACCGCAAACTTTTTCGTAGAGAATGTCGTCTCCCTACTTGACCCAGTATACTGTACGCGGAAAATGGAGAAGGATGCACACGGTGACAACAGACATGCATCGCTTACGCTGTTTTTATGCGACGCCACTTTAGTGAGAGGCTGGAACGTGCGTCTTCTTGAAACCAGCCAAGTAGATGAGCTAGATTATTCTAGAAAAGACAGCAGCTCTCGCTTTCTGCTCTCTTTTCTGGAACAGGATGTTTCTTGTCACCTGCTTCTTTGTCTCATGGAGGCGCTCGAGAGTTTTAACTGCGCTTATTATACCGAACGCTTTGATGTGTTTCGGACTGTTGATCCGACATTCTAAAATCCTGCGGACTGCTGTTATTGAGTTGGCATCCATAGTTCTTTCCACTTTCCTTCTCAAGAGGCAAAAATAGCAGCCTTTGTCTGACCTGTGGCCCGAGCCTCTGTTTGGAAGAGAAATGGTATCGTGCCCTGTTTATGAGCCCTGACAACTGGCCCATTTTTCTCGTTTGGCTCTCTTTTCAAGGTCGTTTCTATCAACTTTTC
>JARGYV010099844.1:0-12895 GCA_029532675.1 Ornithodoros moubata
AAGTCAGCGTACAAGTACTTCCCACGAAGTTCGGGCATAGAGTTCCCTCGATACACAATCCCACCAACTATAGCTTGTCCGTCCGGTTTTGTGTACGTGAAGACAGGAAGAGCATCGGTGGATCGGATGTTTGGCTCTGCAATCAGGGTAGGATACACGCTTTCGTGACTCATTTAGCTTGTATTAACAGGAAAACAAGAAAAAGTAGCTGCTAGCTATCCGAGGGACTCCTGGGGAACCCTACGGAAGAGGAGCAGACTTGGAAGGTAACTTCTACTGGAGCACAATATTTAACGGACTTGGAATTATCTTTTCGCTCCCGTTTCAATTCGCTGTATTGAATATGCCCCAAAAGGATGGGTGTTAAGATGTGACTTACCTATATCCGAACAGGCGCTTACATTGCGACAAGGCGAATACTCCAAGTCCATCCACCCGTAACGCTTTCCCGGCTGCACTATGTACACTTCCTCTTCTGTGCGGTGGGGCTCAACACCCGTGTCTCCGCAGAGGAGACCAGTCACGGGATTCACTGAAAACGCCATGTTACGACGTTATTCCTTACGATACTGGTAATGTGTAGCTCTACTCGGGACAAGGAACCACCTTTGTTGGACTTGGATGCGGAATAGAAGGTGCACCTCCAGGGATTGCGGAATCCGTACGCGAATATCTCGGACCTCGCCGACATCCCATGGAAGGGGTTGTCGGCAGGGATCCTGTAAACTCGTGTCCCGGGATTCCTCACGTCGATGCGGAGGATTTTGCCCAGAAGAGAGTTCCTATATGGCGTGGCAGAAGCTACGGATCAGTGTCAGAGAATCGCCGTTTGCAACAAAGATATAGTCATGCAAGTATGGGACATTGTGTAGAAGTAGAAATTGCGTACAAGTTGAAGCGGTTGTTCTTGCCGTCCCCACCATCTCCAGTGGCAATGTACAAGAAACCATCTGGCCCGAACAGGAGCTGTCCGCCATTGTAGCGAGGTCCCGGCTGGCTAATCTCCAGTACCACCTGTTCACTATCGATAGACGCCTGAAACATAAGAGGACTCTCGTACTACGGTTCGTAGTGCAACGTTACGTTGACGTGTAGATGGCACCACCAAGATTCTTTTGCCCACTTTCTGCAATGCGAAAGGCATGGTTTTAAAAGGAGTGTCGTGACGCAATAGACCCACGTCATACGGCGAGGGCGGAAGGCCAGTCTCCAGATCCTCATGCACAGGTGCACAATGCATGGGTGTGGAAGACTCCTATGGGCACTGTACGCTGTTTATGAAAATGCTACGGAATGTGTTATGGGGACGGCAATTTCGATCGTAGTGGAAGAGAGTGAGGAGAAGGGTGAGGAGGATTCGGAATGAATTGGGCCGTCAATTTGCGTCATTTCTCTCGCCTTGACGAAGACGAATGAAATGTTCCAATCTGCCGCCTTATTTCTTTCGTTGCGTTACGACGCCATTCGCGGAAAGAAGGTCGTCCCGTAGTTGTGCTTATATAGTGCGGCAGACATTACTGTTTCGCGATTTTCCGAATATACATAGTCTAAGCGAATAGCTGCTATACAACGCATTAGAAGCAATCCACTCTATACTTGTGTCTGATGAGGGTATGTGTCTACTCCGTAATCAGGAATCAGGAGTAGAAATATACATACCTATACTTATGGAAAGGAAATACACAAGCTTAGAGAATGAATTATATTAAAGAAAAAGCAGTTAATGTATTCAGTATGTGGCCATATGACGGATATTATTTATTATTATTGTTAAAACGACCAACAAACACTTGAAATCTGTGAGGCATGGGGTCAATAGCACATTGCTAGTTAGATATGATGTGTGATTCTTTTTTTAGTTTTGTAATTTAAGTATAAAGGTTATACACTGAGAAGCAAATAAGAAGTAAACAATGTAGAATCGACGGATATCAATTTATTCGTGTGTACTTTCCGTGGGTAAGGAGAACTGACCCGCTCTTTCAGACAGCTCACGAAACGTGAAATTCTAGTAAATAGGAGCAGGAAGACAACTGTTAGGCTACCTACAGGTTATTGAACAGCATTATCAGTAATGTCTTCCGTATACGTCATAACACATTAACGTAACAGCGTACAATAACTGCCCAATCAGATGATAACGCGTAGAGGACGAATTAAGGCTTCGCGCATTATATAGATATGTACAGGCTAGAAAATGTCATGTGACGCATGAAAGCCCGATTTGCGATGGCAACACATCACAGGAACATGTTTAGGAAAAAAAAATGCAGAGAACAGATAATATATCGTGTGTCTTGCACGAACATGCAGGCACTGCGAAAGGGGCTACACCTAATGCTCACGCGCATGAGGCAGAACCAGCTTGCAGGATGACAACTGACGAATTCTCAAGCGTTACCGAAGTACCAGGGGAAACATGTTAGTTCATCTTCCCACATGTGTTGATGAATATCTTGTGTACAGAGGGAGAAAGACTTAACGAGCGTTTGAGTCGACGTTCTGGGAACGTACCCGCATGGAGTGCAGGGAAGATTGCTTTACGTGAAAAGTAGGGATTTGTGCACATTTCGGGGCTTTAATAGGCCGATTCTCTACATAGCTGCTTCGCTCCCAGTAGTCCCAGAAATCGTGTCTGTGTAAGAACAGTGTCTGGAAAACGGGAAACGCTTCTTTCTTCGTTGGTCATGAAAGCGGACTCTTCTGTCTATTGTCCGGTTCATTTTGCCCATGTATTGTCTAGCTTTCAATATGTAATACGATGTTAAATAGTACCATACAATGCTGGGTTATTTCACATCACGTTCACCTGGAACGACTTGGAAATGCGCGTGTGATTATTAACTCAGTACTGTATTTTTTGTGTGCGGAAGCGCATTAAAAATTCAAAAATAATAAAAAAAAGTTCAGCAAAATGTGATAGGGCTTCCGAAAAACTTACGAACGAGGCGTCACAACCTGTTTTTTTTTTTTTTTTTTCTGTGCAAAACAGTTACTCGAAGTCCTGGTTGTGATAGCCTTCCACAGGTTGCGTCACTATAAGACCCTGTCATCAGCGATGACAAAACGCATAAAAAAGGAATCCCCGAGAGGCGAGTGTCATAAACCCCACCTTGGGTTAGGTTGTTATATCGGGGAGCTCAACCGTGAATGCTTTGGGCAATATTATTATCTCTGAGTAGTGAAATCTGCTGCATAGTCTCGATAACGTATTCATGCACAGATAAATAAGAAAAATACAGGAAAGGGGAGTATTACTGCAAGATATTTGCTTACGCTGTAAGGCGTAACGGAATTTGAAATCACGCGTTCCGCTAGGGTATTACGTTTTAGGGTCAGTACAACAAGAACACACACCCACAAGCAAGGGTAATAAAATTCGCTGTTACATTATAAAATTATACGTACCTGCATGCCGTGTTCATCTTTTGTTTCAAATCTTGAAATTACTGTCCTGTGATCTTCACTTGGCACTTTTGCGGCTGCACTATAGCACACGTACAGAAAATTTTCTTCTGGGTAGTTTGGCGCAGTCACAAAGCTGAGCAGTCCCCTTTCGTCACCTGGTTCGGCTGTCGTAAAAACACGATTCATAATGTCGAGAAAAATGTAATCACGCATATCGTTGCTCTCGTCCTGACACAGTATTCTGATCAGCCCTCGATGTTCAGCCACCATAATACATTCTCTCCTCCCTCGCAATTGCATTGCAGTCATCGGGTGCCTCAAACCTGTTGCAAGTTCCGATAAACAGTAGCTTTCGCCGGTGTTGACGGGCCGACTTATGTAGAATACTATAAATAACTGAGTTACCAGCAGTTTTCTTGCCATTTGAAAACTTTTCCGCCAGTTGTCGCGATCCAGCTTGAGCTCAACCTCCCCGGCAGCTTTTTCGTCTGCTACAGACTAGAGGGCTTCGAGTTCGAGAGTATTAGGTTTCGACCAATAGGGACGCAACAAAAGTTGGGGAGCGCCAGCCAATCACAAATGAGGACACATTGTTCAATTTTTAAACAGAAGTCTCGTTGTAAACTTGTGATCGGCTGGGGTGCAGTGACTGTTGAAGGAAAACACTATGGCGAAGGCCGAAACTCTGGGTAAGTAATAGTAATACCCCTTAGTTATGGGGAATAGATTGCTCTTCGTATGTTAGTTACCCGCAGTGTTTCTTACCGGTAGTCTAGACAGTAACTGACATTGTCACGATGTTGCAGAGGCGGCGTCCAAGCCACAGTCGTCCTGGGAAAGACGAAAATTGTATTCACAGCAAATGTAAGCCTTCTATAACGACTTCTGTTCTGTGTTAATGGCATATTATATTTCATTGCAGCTACGGGAATGTCCAACGAAGCAAGCACAACACGACGACTCCGGCGGTTCCGAAACACGCTGAAAATGATGCGAAGTAAGCCGTTCGGCCATTTCATCCTTATGCTGGCATGCTAGACTGCTTACAGCTACGCTCTGTGGGGGCAATGTGGTCGTTGCCCTACCACTTCTTGACTCACTCTGAGTAAATTTGCAGAAATGTTTCGATACTGAAACGAAGACGGACCACCGCATTTGGTCTCAAAGATGAAGGTGGCGAAACGTAAGCATTGATGGCCTTGCGACATCCTTTACTATATACTCCCACCACACACACACACACACACATATTAATAAATAAGCGTAGACGAAGTACGACGCCCTTTTCACCATTTTCAGGCGCCCAAAGACGAAAAAATACAGGCCTGATGTTGCTGCTGCTTCAAAACAAAGGTTCATTTTGCTGAATCTCTTGACTATTAGATTACTTGCATCTTTCTGAGCCTTAACTGTTGGTATTTTGTGCTTTCTAGTGCAAGCACAAGTGCTGTACAGCTGTGCAAACCAGGCCCCTCAAAACTGCAGGGCACTATGTTGAAACCTGGCTCCAGCTCTACAGGTCAAAAGAGTGTTCTGAGTACAGTGAACGAAAAGCCGACACACTCAGCATCTGAGACAGGCACGCAAAAAAAGAAAGTGCTTGACAGGAGACCAGTTTTACAAGTACGTAATCTGTTATGTCTTTCCAGCTCTACCCCCTACACTACTGACTTTCCTTCTATGCTCTCCTCAAATTACACTATTTAACTCAGTCTTTTGTCTGTAGCAAACTCGGGCTTCGAAACACAAGACAGACACCAAGCCAACTGCTGAAAGAGGTCACGCAAAAGCAGCTGCTGTAACAAAGTCTAGGCAGACAGTGTTTGCTCAGACAAGCATGGGTGCAACCAACCAAAGGCAGACTGATAAAAGTAGTCTTTCGAAGCCTCCAGTGCAAGGACAAGCTTTCTCTTCCACTGCTTCCAAGTTACAAGTTACGAAAAAGAATGCTACCAAGCCTACTCTTAAAAGTAACAGCGCAAATGCTGCTCCCAAGAAACCTGTCCCGGTATCATCTGCTAAGGTCTCCAAAAGTGGCAATCTAAGGCCATCTGGCAAGAGCACCTCCCATCCAAATCCAGAAAAGTGCAAACCGAGCTACAAGTTCAAATCGCAGATGCCCGGAAATGTTACAAGCACCTCGACCAGTCGAAGGACTGTCACATCCAAGGCGCCAAATCTGAGAAAATCTATTCTAGCTTCAGGACGAAGGGACGCTAGCAAGGCAAAGAGGGTGTCGATGAAGAACACACCAGAGACCGTGCCACGCCTTTCTACGCCAGACGACGTAACTCCAAAGTTGTCACCTGCAAGCTCGGACTCCATGGAAGAGAACTCGAACAGGAAGCGTTCCAGGTGCGCAGGCAGCACGCCATACAGGCAGTCGATCATGAAGAAGAAGTCGCTTCCAGCAAACCGTGCAACGAGAAAACCTAGTCGAGTCGCGTTTAAATCCCCTGCCGAGTCACCTGCGACCAAGGCCTGCGCAGCTGACGTCACACCAGTAGGAAAAATTCTCTGCCAGAATGATTCTCCTGCACCCACACCGTATCATTCTGCAAACGAGAGTATAGCAACCACAAACTCGTCATCTGATGACATTTACCAAACACCCTTTGTAGGAAGCCTCGCACTAAAGTCGGCTGGAGAAGCCCTGAGTGCATTTTCTGAAGTCAAAACAGATTTGCAGGAACAACTGACAAAATCTGCAGGTTCGACACCCTTCAGGGCAACACCTGCTGTATGTTCCAAGGCAACGGTTGAAGACGAGCTGAACAGTACCTTTACGATGGAAGCAGATGAAGAAACCGAACCTGCGAGGGAAGTGTCTGCGAAGAAATCGTCTCGACGTCAACCCCTGTCGTGTCTAAAGAGCAACGGGAACGTGATGCACGTTCGTAAATCTGTTTCCTTTGTCGCATCTGCCAAGAAGTCTCCAGCACTGCTCCGTAAGACTCCTCAGAAAAATACTGCACACAGGTAACCGTGACTTTTATGTGCAATGGCACATTTTTTGCGTCTGCAACGTTAGTTTGACATAGTAGTTGATGCACAGCACGTTTGTTATCCTGTGTAGGTCTCATTTGATCTCGTGGCTGGAGGACCACGGCCACAGTATCTCGAGCTATCGTCATCTGCACTGCCTCGGAGAAGGGCTGGACAACTCGCTCTGCAAAAAAACATCTACAAAGCAGACACGCAAGTCTACACCGAAGGCTTGTAGCAGAATCGAGAAGTGTAAGGACTTGGGTGCATCACCACCTCTTCAAGTAAGTCCGCTTCAATTAGTGGAGCAGTCGTTTTTGCGTGTAACAATTTTAACACTTCCCTTTCGGAACTCAGCCGCCTGCGGAAGAAGACCGCAAAGAAGTTGTCGACGTGGCGAGTATTCTGGACGAGCTTTACAGCTTGCTTAAAAAGGTAGCCTTTGCTGTTTCCAGTTCGAATTTGTTTGTTACAATTGGGTTCGTCACCAGGGTTATCCATCGGACTGCGTGACTGGATGGCTCGATGCGCTCAGCAAGGGTGTTGCCGTGTCCCATCCAAAGTACTGGATGTGTCAGTCCCTGGCGTGTGAAAACACGCAAGACTTTGCATCAGCGTTGAACTGGATGGTAGAAGGGCTGGAACACATGAAAACAGTGGGTGGAACATATTCTGTAGTTGGGAAAATGCGGCATAAGCTTTTTGTCTTCCACAAAATTACGAGGTCTCCTCTTTCACGACTTCAAGCCGAGGCTAATCTGCTTCGGCATTATTGCAGGCCGACAAGGAGCTCCTGCAGGAATTGGACCTGCTGATAACTCGCATCACAGAGCAAGAAGATAAGGCCGTGGCTTCTAAGCGACCGGCTAGCAAGAAGCTCAGGGCAAGTGAGGTTTCCCCAGCAAACATCTTCGAGTCCACACGGCTGGACTACGCAGTGTTCGAGGCCAAGCACATCGACAGGTACGACTGCCTAGCCAGGTCAAGTTGGCCTTTGTTTTCGTAGCATTTTCTGCAACCAATGCGAAAGTACTGCAGTCATGTATTAATGATAACCTGCAACTCTTACAGGATTAATGCGGCAGCAACAGGGAAGAATTTGGTGAGACACTCAATTACGACGCCTGTCCGTCGATCTACACGGCACAAAAGTACAGAGTCCACCGGAAGGTCTCCTTTCGAAGGAGGGCCACGCCCTGAACTGCTAGTTCTGCTACATATTTTGGACTAGGCAGCGACTATACCAACTGGGCCCGTCAATTTCATACCTGTCCCTCCAGTGGTAGTGGTTTGGGACGTGCAGTTCGTATTTTATCAACGTTCGAGCAGTGTGCATTCAAGTTGTTATGCAGTAGTCCATATTTTTTTGTTCGACACTTTATTCACGCATTTCTCACTTATATATAGCGACCCTGTACACAATTTTTGTAGATGTGAGATTAGATGCTTTTAACTTTGGTTTTTAGCTGCATGTACATACTGGGATTTGTGTAGTAGAAAATGATCTGCTGTGTTGTAATAAAGCACCTCGTACACATCCGGTGTTATCGCTGACAATTTCTTCGTCAAACGAAACTGCAGCATCTCTATGAACCATATTTCGGGTTTTCTTCTTGTTCGAGACTCTGACCTCGTATCGGGTACCATGGAGAAGCTAAGTGTGTTTGCATGAAAAAAGAAAAAAGCTTATTTTAAAAGTTCACCTGATTGGAATAATGGTAACGGTATGTAAGACATCTGCATCCTCAAAATGTACACTAAGTTACACCGAGTGACAACACTGGGAATGTGCATTGTACCAGTCGTCAAAAAACTCTGGCCTCTGCTGTTCGAAGGGACTTGGATAGCAAAGTTTTGTTTTTCAAAAAAGATTGACAAACAGCTAGGAATGTAGCGGACACATGGCATCATCAACTGTGATGTAGGCTGTGAAGCCCATTACTTCAAGAAAATAAAGGTACCACTTGTGCAAAAGTGTTACGTTCAGCAAGGCAAAGGGCTGGATTTCTACAATGTGGTAAGGGTTTGGTTGGTTGTGGTAACTGCAGCATAAACTGCACCACAGGCATGATTGCAGTTTTTGTTCTGTTGAAAGTTCAACATGTAGGTCAAAGTAGGTCTGTTTGTCTGAATTGCACTCGTGAGTCTTCTTTTAATGTTCTCAAACAAAACAGCGCTATGTTCTGAATTGAAAAAATATATTTTTTAAAGTACCGCTCTAGCGGGCTTTCTGTACGTAAAACTGGATTCTTCAGGCTAAACATGAACATTTCCCGCAAAAATATTAATAACCCAAATGTGAAATAGTCAAATACTACGTGGGTGACTCGTCATTCACAAACTAAGCCAACCACCACTACCGAAGCACGACAGGACTCTACACATAGACCCCTCTCTCACACGATCACAGTGATATAAAAACACCATCGAGTTCAGCAGCATTTAACTACAAATCCTATTTATTTGACAAGTGCGCTACTCCTTGTGTTTTGAGGAGGTAGATTTTGGAGTGTCAGGATCTTCGAGGCCAAACATCCACTCTATTATGACAGCCAGTCCTGCAAGGGAGAAAAGTACCACAGCAACAGCCGCGAATGAAATCCCACCGACGGCTTCTCGCTCCTCTTTTATCATGTCCTCGTACCGTGCTTTATTTTCCTTATGTGACTGCACAGCATCTCCATAGTGCTGCCTATAATACTCGTCAAAGTTGTATATGTGGGTCCGACCCGTGTAGACTCCATGCGTTTTCGTTCCTTGGTGACCCTTGTAAAAGGGGGTTGCAGACCTGAGGTCTGGTTTAGTTCGTCTCGAGACACCCAAGACTTCGCCGTCGTACTGGGACCTCGCATTCTCGTTCGACAGGGTGTCGTATGCTTTGCTAATTTCGTGGAACAGCTCTGCTGCTGTAGCGCTGCCTTTGTTTTTGTCAGGGTGGTGCTTCATCGATAGCCTGTAATAGGCAGCCTTGATCTCGTTCTGAGTCGCATTTTCTTTCACTTCGAGTACATCGTAGAAATTCTTGGGGACAGCGCGAGACATCAAACGTTGAAAGGTCCGTCCACACTGTGGAGTGAAGAGGACACGTGTTTTCATGTGTTATCTTCAACGTTGCAACACGTATACCGATATTCCATTTAATTATAACTAATTCAAATGTACGGGAGCACGAATCACCTCCGCGTCACCTTAGAAGTTTCTTCGACCTATGGAAACAGGTGGCACAACGCAAGCATCACTTGTTCTGAATAACACGCTAATATATATATTCGTCCTGGACTGCGAACCACTCTACAGTCCCGATATGATATGGACGAACTGCACATATTATGCAGACATGCCTTGCAACGGCCGCCATATTGCCATTCAATCTTGTGTTGGATTCTGATGGATTGAATTATGGCCTCTAGCTGGATATCAGACTCGTCAACAAAATGAAAGCGGTTCTGGTTTTCCTTTCAATTATCGTGCGGTTATACTGCATACTGCATTCAATCTTGCATGGTTCGCAAAGTCACAATTTAGACCATTTTGACCCCATATTGTAAACTGAAGACTTTAGAATGCGGCTGGCTTTAGTCCCCAATGCCACTGGTGAAATAATGAATATAGCGTCACATTTCATGACCGTAGCGCAGAAGCAACGTATCCTCGATTTGAATTTTTTTTTTCTCTGTTTTAGCGCAACTTGAGGAATGCTTTATTTAATGACAACTATTTCCACGGTGCCTAAGATGCGTTAAACGGCAGCAACACGTCGTCATCCATGGGTTACAACTGCTCGACAATGGCCTGTGCGTCGCACTTTTCATTAAAAAGTAGTGGAACGAATGCAGAAGCCACTCCTGCTTGACCGCATAAGGCTCAGAATTATAAATGATAAAATCCGGCTAGCCGTCTACAAGACGGCTAGCCGGACACCCACGAGCCATGGCAATCAGTGGAACGTACTCACCAGTTCAGAATCACACAGTATCACAAATGCCCTTTTCCATATTTTAATTCTAAATCGACCAATTAGGTTACGCTCTCACTGCAGATCTGCACTCGACTGGGGAAGAAGAAAGGTTGAGGAAACACCAAGAATCTATTATAGACACTCTGCTATGGATGCATCTCAAGGTTTACCACTGCTTTGTTCATTGAAATTGTTAGAAAACATGCTAGTCTTGTCTCCTTCATTTCAGATGAGTCCAGCACAGTGAACATTAACGCTAACCGTGTTGTCAGGACAGCGAGGCCAATTTAGGATTCATGGCAGGCAAAGGAACACTGTGGAGCATATATCCAGTACCTTGTATGATATGTGAAGATACACAAGTGCCTTTTAATGTGGGTCACCAACATGAAGGCATGTGGAGAAGCGTCACACAACGTTAGCAAAACAAGCGAATCCTCTGTCAAGTTTATAAGAATGGAAATCCTTTTTTTTTGCCGCTGACTATAACAAAACAACACGACGAAACTTATTACGGAGATTAACTCATCCAAACAGAACACCACCACGACCTCCACATGTGCCATACGACAACAACACTACTGCTTCGGTTCGACGAGACTCCCATGCACTTACAGGTGAGCAAGAAGGTTCCTACAGTGAGTCTGAGACAACCACACACGTCACAAAGCTACCTCAGCTCCACGGCCACGAGGCAGGAAATGCAGTGCACACGCACGCTTCAAGGAAGCTGTTGTGCACAACAAGCGATCACGCCACTATTCCAGCACTAGTTCATAAACGTCCCAAAGAAAATCTGAAGATGATGTCTGAAAGAGTCCCACTTTAAAACGCGCACCGGATTGAAAATAGGAAGGGCCCGTTTGTCGTTGCCCTCGATGGCCAGGCCAAACGGAACTACGAAGGGACATTTCGCCTCTGCGCTGGAGGCTGGTAAAATCGTTGGGCTGGACGTCCTGGCTGCTGATTGTACCCCTGACGGCCCCTTCCCCCCTGAGGTCTGTTACCGTGCTGCGGCCTGAACTCCCTGCTGTAACTGGCTTGAAAGCTGTCACTGCCATGCTGACTGGGTGCGTCCCCGGAAGAATCGTAGCGAAAGTCCTGGCTGAACTGACGACCATTCGGATGAGGGTGTTGCTGCTGATGGTACGCAGTCTTGCTTGCATTCACGCCGCCGGCATCCTGGGAAGGGTATTAGTTGTGTTGTTAATTTTAGTTACTTATCGAACCATGTATATCTGAATATTGCAAGGTATCATCAAGCATGCCCATCCCCTGGGAGCCATTGCCCTATTTCTTGCATAGGAAAGCACCTTCACCTATACCGTTCTATGTACAAGATTTGGTCTTAGCAGAAGACGCGTAGTGCCTCACCCACTGTTCTAGTGTGACCGTCTGCACGTCACTGCAGAGGACTTCTTCGTGATTGCCGTAGTCGACGAATTTCACGACGCACGTGTTCCCATTGGAGGAGACTTCGTGTACGATGGCCCGGTAAAACTGGAAGGAGAAGAAAACAAGGTATAGGTTGAGGAACAGATGGTATCCATTAGCACGGCACAAAAAGTGCAAAAGAAACGGACGAAGTAATTAAGTGAACAGGAAGGCGCGCTACTCGCAACTCAGCATGTTGCGCTTTCGTCCAATATGCATCCTTTTAGCTACAGTTCTCGGAAACGCATTGAGCACAGCCGGCGGTAAAAGATACCCAGTAACCATTCGACAACAATATGCCACAAATTCATCACCATACGGTCGATATCTGGCTTGCGAGAAGCTCCAGTATCAGACCTTCACAATGAAACTGCGATCAACATTGTGAAACCAAAAGTAGAACACGGGTTCCGCTCACAAATGTTGCCAGACATCATTGCGCAAGTCTATCCACACCTTTTGAAATTTATTATTAAAAATTATTTTTGTCTTTTTATTCGCAGAATAAGGCTTTATTCGCGCCAAAACCTCCACGTCACGCACAGTAATCGTCATTTCGCCCACTCGGCCATGCTGTGCTGCTGGTATACCGCTATCATAAGGGATGATGATGTCGATGTCGATTGTTTTTTGCCGATGTGTGGCAAAATCCCATTCGTATAAACAACATACTGCAGCTACCCCGCGCTGAATACAAATACGTTGTAACTTGTAGATAAGGTGCGAATTTTGGTTATTGCACTCTACGCGTCAAAAATGATCTGCCAGAACGAAAAGCGTATCGATTTTGAGCGGCGAATGAAAGNTTTTTTTTTTTTTTTTTTTTACATCTTGACGTAATCCATCTGGGCCATCCCAGTCCTCAATCACAATGAAATGTTTAATGGAACCAAGAACAAGAACTACAAAAGGGGCTGTCTACCGCTACCTCAGCATTCAGCGGGAAAGATTGAACCATTCGTCTGCCTTGCCCTTCCCTTTTTACACTATTTTACTCTTTATTCTACCAGGCTGCGTGGTTCTCTCTCGTCCATGCCGCACTGCTGCAATCTATGCTAGGCTCAGAAGAGGTCGAGTCGAAAGAAAGTACAAGTGGTCGCTACCTTATAA
>JARGYV010099845.1:0-10896 GCA_029532675.1 Ornithodoros moubata
GAGAATTGATAAACAAAATGCGACTTACTGTGTCGTAGTTACTGGGGGTTTACGATGATGAATGTTGGAACTGCTTTACGGCACCCGCAGTACAGTTAATAGCCAATGGCCAGAAAGAATTAAGGCAGTAGAAGAATGGTTGGTAGCAGCAATCACACTCGTTCAACGTTTAGAGGGTGTTACGTCTAACACTGCAACACTAATTGATTCAGAAGAACAATTCGAAAAATAGCACATAAAGACAGAAAACATAGAAAAATGGCTGGAAATAACCCTCTTTCTAAGGTTGGGCAAGCTGTGGGAAAGCGCCATATTGTGCGCAAACATACGTACTTGGAGCTCAGTAGTAAATATAAGCTGGGGCCATCATTAGGCAGTGATTTTTTTTTTTTTTTACAATTTTGAAACATTTTCTAAAAAGTTAATGTAAAACATACAAGACCTCAACTGCTCTTAACTTGTGGCTCACTCAAGATTGCCATATGTGGCTACTTTATATAAACCTCGTACTTTCCTGCTGCTATGGTGCCAAAGGTGTGATCCGACTACTCTAGGTAACTGTTAAATAAATATACAGAAGTATGAAACAAAAGTGTATGGAACACTTGAGCACTTTCATCCTTTTGCAAAGTGAGACCCTCATTTGTACATGACGTCAGCACAGCCATCCAAACTAGAGCCTTTATATGGTAGCGTTCAACCCAAGGGTCAACAAAGATGTGAATTAATGGCTTATTCAGGAACTAATAGGATGATTTCCAGCTGTAGGTAGAGATCACCTTATTCACAATATATACGTTCAATTCAAACTGGAATATCAATTAGTACTGCCTGACCACATCAGACGCAACAAATGCAGCTTGGGGTACGAACAAGACTCTGGGACAAGTAGAGGTCAAACTGATGGAGGGTGATGGTTAGCAACCAAGCTACAAATCAGGTGGATCGCGGTCTGGGCCCTAGTAATAGCACAAAATGGCTTTTCATGGATATTTTCAGTTTCAATGCTCCTTGTTGGTCTGATTCTGTGTTTGCTGATGTCCATATTTTTTTGTCCATATTTCACAGGGGTTTATGACATTTACTGTATTGGACATGCTTGTCTATAATCATCACCTTCTGTTTGAATGACTTCCCACCACTGTGGTGAAGGGCTAAGGGGCTACGGTTGGTATCACCAGATTGGCACAGACCTCCAGCTTGCGATCTCGCCAACAGGAAATCGTTACACCACAATTACAAGCAAGTGTACAATATACTATAGAACCTAGACAGCAAAGAAGTACATAGACAGTGTCACTTGTATTGGTTTACATATGTATCAACCTATGTTATTATCCTATGACATTTATATTATATTAGACTATGTGATATATGTTTATATATATATGTCTAAAAGCAGCCGCAGCGCCATTTAGGCTGTGCAGAGTATGCATCTTTCAACTGGTGCACGGTGATACGTTAAATCCATGATTTCACGAGGAAGACTATTACACAACAAAAATAGAAGCCACTGTCATGTTTGCTCATCCTGCACACATTGCAGGCCAAGTGGCACACTTCAGCTCGCACTTATAAGCTTTATTAATCATAATTTACATTGCTTACAATCTGCAAAAATATGAGAAATTGACTGCACAGCTGTGTGTGTGGGTGCACAGCACATCAAAGTGGCAAATTGTTGAGGAACATCAGGGTTAATTATTATGGAGATCAAAATGTTTGGGGCGTAAGAGGAGCTCTGCATATTAGAAAAGGGAAATGCTGCTTGAAAATGATTTAATATCTATTGTGTACACAATGCAAATGTATAATGGGAATGACATGCCTCATAATGCAAATTGCAGGACTAGCACATTGATGTAATACCGGTAATAGAAAAATGAAGAGACTGACTCCGGTATTAAGGTACCGGCAAATACCACCACAGAAAGAGAGTGAGAGATGAAGTCTGTAATATACATCTCAAATGAATGAGTACAGTACAGCTTTTCACGTGTGACCTGTTTTATAGAGATGATGAGACGATTACAATACTTATGTAGCAAAACAGTACCTTTCATAGCATGTAAAAACCTTAACAATACTGAAGATTGTCAGAATATATCCTATCGGGGGTCTTGCAGAAAACTCTACAATGACCCAGCCTTTGTGCCCTCTGTAATAGATTTCATATGCCAACAGTACATGCTTGTTTTTACAAATTCTAAAAAAAAAGTTAACAGCCTTACTTGTGACAGTAAGACATACATCTTATACACAAAGCAGTCTCACTTGGCAGGCCCCCCTGAAAGCTCTAACATATGTCTTTTTGTTTTTCCTCCAGAAGGTTTGTCCAGTAAGAATACTAATGACTATAATAAATGTTTACAAGACTGGAGGATTTCTGCTCAAAAGGTGTTACAATGCCACTTTTCAGTGAGCTATATATAAAGAGTTCCCCCCATATTTTTTTCTATTTTTTATGTGTGTGTGGCTGTATATATATATGTATACAGCCACACACACTTGCACTAAAAAGAAGAAGAAGGAAAAAAAAAAAAAAGCTTGGGGGGAGCTGTTATCTTTATGATGGTGGAAGAGAGAACCAGATCTTTCACATTCCTTGCAAGGTGCTTATCTCATACGAAGTTTTAAGTTGGCACCCTGCATCTAAGGTACATGAAGTAGAAACAAATAAATCTTGGTTCGGTGGACTTTGGCCAACAGAGGTGATGGGGTGCAGTGAGCTGCTTTGTGTACAGTCTTTACTGGTAAATCTACAGGTAAATCTTTGGACACCAATTTGCAATTCAAGTGGTGGAAGATGTATCCTATTTCCAGAACAGAGCAATGCAGTGCAACAAAATAGAGAGTGCAATGCTTCTACCATAGGTATGTAAAAAGAAAAGTAATAAGAATAATAATCATAGTAATCAATACCATTGGGAACTGAGCATATTTAACCATGCACTGGATCTCATGTGCACTAGATATAAAGACAACAGCCTCCTTACATGCAAAACATTCAAACAACGGTACAGTTTTTTAGTCACAGTTTCACAAGAAGCAAGGTATCACTAACAGGCGAAGCTCTGCACTAAAACCTTTACCAATGTTCAAAAGGGTTTTGATGTTTGTGTGACAGTGGCATGATTTTATGCCCTAATTTTGTTACTGCCTACTTCTATTCAGAAGTTTTCTTTCTTTCACCCCTAAAAGTGAATCACCTTGTGAAGTTATATAAAAAATTCTGAATATCACAAAAAAGAAAATACTGGCACATGGCTTTGGTGGTGGCAATGAAATAGCTTCTATCTAAGGCTGATATTGAAGAATTGCAGAGAGCTACTGTTGCAAATGCTATGAGGTATCCTGAGTAAAGGGTGATGCCCAGACAACAAGCTGCCCGATCACGGAAAGAATAGAAATGACTTAAAAAGGGGAGAAAACATTTGTGATGTCTGATCTTTCAACACTGGCAAATGGCACTTGGAAGTTCAGCTAATACAAAGGGGGGAAAAAAAAAGTGATGACTTGCAAAAATATCGATTGATTGGCAGAGCACAAAGCATGTCCACAGAAAGCTCATTTGAAATAAATACTATGCAGTAATACAAGATCTGCCATTGCATCCACTGACAAAAAGTGAATAGTTACCAATATCAGGTACATGCTTGCTTTCCCACCCTCTCCTAAATTGTGACACATCCCAGTTTCATGTTAAAGAGCACTATACACCAACGAGACAAATATTTAAACAAAGACAATGAGCATTGTTCCAGTCAATGACTGAAGTACATGAATTCGAAGTTGTATGTACAGGACAACACATTCAAAGGCAGGATGCAACTTTTTGTATGAAACATGTGCTATGCCTCTGTTGTAAGGGCTGGCAGTTAAATGTGTTGCTTATCTTAATTACTGTATATATACATAGTGACCAGAACATTATGAAGCACATTTAGCACCTCTGAAGCTAGTTTGACTGCCTCTTGTTCTGCATGATTTTTTTTCTTTTCTGAAATGTACATTAGTATATACACAGTGAGATTAGAAAAGCTAGTGTATTAACATCACACCGCCTTGCACATCACTTGCTTTTATTTTACATTTTTCTACGAAACATATGCATGTACACCTTCACTGCAACATTCGTCTAAGTGTGCAGTAGCAAAGATAATACCCAACATTTTTAACTGCCATTCCAAACATATACAGTCATAATTTACCACCTGTATTTAGGGACTGGAAACCTGACCAAGCACCAGTAAGGTTTCCAGTAACTTTGTTTATGTGTTCCACACACAGAAGAGGTTCTCTCTGGAAATGCTTGTCACTATTTAGGGTCTTTTCGAATATATTAGACTACTACATTACACTGGTGCAGCAATATCAGGCAGGAACGAAAAGCTAGTGGCTGTTGGCTTCTTTCTCGCTGCAATACCTCTGTGCACACGAAGGATGCAGGTGATGCTTTGCACACGATAGGAAAGGTTCCTAAGTCCTTCTGTTTATGTACACTGACTATAGCACTCACTTTATTCCCAGGATTGGCACGGTGGGCCAACAACGGCCTAGGAGCTAATGGAGACAGTGGAGCTGCTTAGGAACCACTTCATGTAGAGTCCTCTATGGGAGAGTCCACAGCATTTGCTTTATCATCGTCCTTTTCTTTACTGTAATACTTCTCCGAATAGTCAACATGGTGGTAAGCATGTCGCTCTGGGTCATCGATGGGAAGTTCCTCATCGCTGTCCTCGTCAAAGTCAGTTAGCTCTTTAGGATACGGGCATTGAAGACACCTTGTACAGAAATATGAATATAGTATTAGTCCAGAAGTCCGTACAATTTCTGATAAAAATACCTTCCAACCAAAGTGCCCTGTTAAAAAGCCCTTTTTTGAATAATAGCTACTTTATTACTCACCTGCTTTCATTGATCCCATAGTTAAGGCACATGCTGCCAACACACTGACAACAGGAGTCATGGAACCATCGGTAGCTTGAAGCCCCCATTGAAAGACAGGATTCACGGCACTTGTTCAGTGACATGCATTGGGACATGAACGCCACAGTACAGTTGACTTGAACATCCACTTCCTCTTCACTCGATTCAGACACATTGCTATTCGACATAACTATAAATAAAGAACACTGAAAATGTAACAAAGCTTGTTCCTCCAATTTAGCACATCTACATACCAGCTTTAAACTGGATGTCCTTCTCATGAACAGGACTGTACAGTGCAACTCGTACTGGAAAAGTATAAGATCGCCACCTAAAGGATCGATCAGCTTCTTCTGTAAGGAGCGCAAACAGTCCATGTGTTGGATCCGGCAAATCTTCAATGTTGGATTTCCGACTTGGAGGTATTGTCTCATTAGCCCTTGGGCACATCTCTGGAAGTGATACCATCAGCCTATTACTCGTCAAGTCCCAGTGACAAATTGGCCGAACAAAACCTCTAGCTAAGCGCTAATGATAGCAGTTCCCAAAGTATATTACAAAAGGGCCATACGCTGCTTCTTGAGTTTACCTGCTATAACAATTATGCACAGAATAAGAATACTATTGCCACAAGTCACTGCCACAAGTCACAAGTCTGAGGAAATAACCCTAAGATGGGGGAGATGAAAAAGAGCAACAAAGACAAATCGAGAATTTGTTTGTGCTGTCTCCTTTTTGACTCCCTCGTCTCAGGGTTAGTTCTTTGGTCACGTATAACCAGCTAGCTCGCACCCTGTGCTAACCTCTCCCTTATTTATGAAAATCTGTACCTATTTTGCAATGTAATGTACTTAAAGCACACTGAACTGCAGAACCACATGGTACACGCTAAAGCAAAAGCTTATTTGACATGCCACTGGTATCAACCTTGTGCCGAGTGACACCTCAGCGGCAATTTTGCAACATTGCAATGGCAATGCTAGTGAGACTGCTGACACATCCTGAGTGATATACAAGCTTTTGCTTCGATATGTACCAATGAACAAGCTAGATCTGCACACTAATATAAGTCAGTTGAAATTCTCACTCCCATATACTTCACAAGACAATTCAGCACTAACAACTTTGTTCGGCAAAAGAAACTGTACCTTGGCACAGCTATTCCTGGACACTATTCCTGTCCTTTCTGTAGAGCATTACATGCCAGACAACAGAGTGGTGCATGCAGCACATTTACAGCCAATATGAATGGCAAGCAGATGAACAGAGGGGATGTAAGCATGCTGTTCTGAAGTTAACATAAAAATGACTGCTAACATTTTTTACACTGCGTACATGCTGGTATTTACGACATGGCACTGCAGCATGTATTGCTTTGTACATAAAGTTAATTTTGCAGTCCCAATATCGGTAGCAAACTTCAAGGTTGGACCGGCCAAGGACTGAGGTATGCTGAGAGAAACATTTCTCAATACATGACTGCTGATATAATTTGGTATAAAGTGTGTGGGAAAATTTGTTGGACATATGTTTTAGTACTTGCATGGGCAGTATGTTGTAGGCAGTACACTTTTAGAAGTTACAATTATTAAATTTTTAGAAGTCGTATTTCTGAATATTTAATCAGTAGCTATAGTTCTTACCAACACAGGAGCAGCATTCTGTGTACAAGTAGTCCAAACAGTTGAAACATTCTCTGCTGCAGGTGATGTTGAGCTTGTCACATTTGCACGACTGGGTGAGCATACATTTGCTCACGATGGAGCCGCAGATTGCTTCGTTGCAGGCCAAGCTAACACAAAGCATGCATGCCACGACCAGCAGTGCCGGGACTAAAGCCCGTTCCATCATGTATATTAGCTGCATAAAAACATATGTAACATATTAGTTGCAGTGTTGAAACATTATGTAAGACAATTTTTGGCCTTGGATTATAACAAGACTGTTACAAAAGGTTGTGATCAATCTACTAACATCTCGTACGTGACATTCTGTACCCTTTGCATAATTTTGCAAGCGACCACAGTAACCTACAATATACATTTTTTTAATTTTAAAACATCTGCATCAAAGCGTAATTTGGGAAGCCTGATTCTTCCTGAAATGGAGTGAATTCTGGTGCAGGCAGTTTGATGATTGAAAAGAACGTAACTGAAAAGTTTTCAACATGCCAAAGAAAAAACAATCCCTACATCAACTATGCTATCATGTAGCAGAGTTGACTCTCATGCTCCCAATGTAGCTGCTATAGCTTGTGCTTATTACTACGCCCCTTGCATGTTTGCATTACTTCTATGCATCCCAAGATGTCTGTACTGCCTTGGGTCTGGTAAATGCAAACTGAAACAAATAAACAAACAAATATGCTGCTTTCATCATACAGCTACAATTACTGCTTCCCCGGCACGTTACGGATTATTAAACTATAGCTGCTGACGCCTATGCTAGCACTTCTAATGACTGTAAAAGCACATATTCCATTACAAACTTATTTAGGCAACAAATGGCTTTCCACAAATTGTTTTCAGCCTGAGGATTGACATGCATCAAACACAGACAATCATTTGACAAACATACACTGGCACTGTTACAAAGCGTACTTCTGCAAAGGTTCAGCTGAACTGAACAATGCAGTCATTTGGTACTGTTTGGGCATCTGTTTTGGGGGCTGTGAAACTCCTTTACTTAGAATGAAGAGACCCATATCTTCTTTTCATTTTTGTTACATCCAAATTTGGGAAGTCGATGTTACAGCCACGGGTTACATACCGTGTAGTAATGCCTCAAAAATACTATTTTTTTTTAAATCAGCTACTTGACAGCGGCAACAAAACAAGATCTGAAAAGACTAGGAAAGCACTACGGGTTCAAACATATCGCCATTACCTTGGAATAGCACCAAAACCATAATGAAGAATTTAGAACTAACGTTATGCAGAAAACAATATGATTTTGACCCCCTAAAACTTACTGATTTTAAAACTATTTGATGTTACCCAGTGTTGACATGTGAAACATGCAACAAAAATCTTGATCTAGCTGCAGAGCATGGCGAATAAGTGTGACACATTTCAACGGCACCGAAAGAATCAAGACGAGGCTTAATATCCCTCAAATTTTGCCGGTCGACAGCGTTTTGTCTGAAGTTTTATTGCAGTTGTTTCACATGAATCCAAACAGTAAAAAAAATACTAAATATTGTCAAAGATTTCACCCAATGCATATCTCGCACGAAACCGGACGTTCCTCGTACTCTCAGGTGCAAGTTTACATCACCACACCTAGACGGCGCGGCAATCCCTCCGCCATAGTCCGGCACGAGCAGGTTCCTGTTCGCCGCGCGTGATGTGCCACCTAGGTGTGGTGACGTGAACTTGCACCTGAGAGTCTGATCCTCGACTGATTTCGTGCGAGATACGCCATTGGGAATGCATTGGGTGAAATCTTTGACAATTTTTACTTTCATTTTGACAAACTGAACCCGTGTGAAAAAAAAAAAAAAACTGCAATAAAACTCCAGACAAAACGCTATCGATATGCAAAATTTGAGGGATGTCGCGCCTCGTTTGTATTTTTTTCCCGACGCTGTCAAAATGTGACACTTGCCACACCATTGTAATTCACACCTGCCCATTCTCACAGTACTTTAACACAGAGGACGCAGATGACAAAAGCAAAATCATAACAGCAGCAAGCTGGGAAATAATGCGATCATATCTCAAATATTACTTAGTGTATACCGTCCACGAACATTTGAACATGAAAGTAGGGGGCACCAGCAGTGCCAAAGGATGCACATGGTGAACCAAGGTAGCTAAGAGACCATGTGTTATGTTTATTATACTCCAAGTAAAAAGTAAAAATGCAAAATAATTAAAACATGGGTGTGGTAAACAGTACCTGTCTCATTTGTATGTTTTCCAATCTGCCCTCTCAATTTGTACCGCTTACGTAAAGATATACGTTCAGAGATCCCAAGCTACAGGACGCTTTCACAACACTTAAGTCGTGTTGAGTACAAACGATGCACGTACACGAGAAAAATGATTCATATCCTTACGATAGTCGCATCTGAGTAACGAACATGTGCAATGCGTCCTTATGCATCACACAAATAGGCGAATTAGGCACATCAACATGGCTGGTGACACGCTTGTGTCGGGAACCGCAATCCCGAAAATAGCTACATATTTATGTTGCACCCTGGCTGAACCAGGAGCGGCGTGTCTGATCAATCCCAACCATACACATAACTTCGGGAGGAGCACAGCCTGCGCAATTTCGCGATACGCCATGCGCGTGCCGCCCAAACCACTTGTTGCGCGCAAACAAACGCGGGAGTTTTGGACCATGCGCTTGAATTCCGTGTTTGCATGCGCTCGTCAGAGTATCGCCTGACACTACAGCTGCCATTTTAACGTTCTTGTCTACAGCACGGCGCACTTTGTCTTGTTGTAACACCCAATGGTGCTGGTTTATAACTTTGTACGCAATCTATAAGGATACTTTATTAACGGTACGTTTCGTCCTGCCTGCAAGGACCCTTCACTTGATTTCCAAGGTCACATTTTAGTGGGGACAATACATAAATAACAATAAATATGTTCGTTTCACACGTAAAGTGCCATAGATGTGTGCTACATTCGGCAGTTAATACAAGAGAATGTTCATGAAATCGAGCCATTTTTTTCTTCGACACGGTCAGCATAGATGAAAAAAAGACTGCCCGCGTGATCCCATTTTCTTCTACGTCACCGGTTATATTTAAAACGGCATATGGTACAGTATAAAACTAAACATGTACATGCAACAAGCTTTGGTAACCACAGTAACCGTGAGGCAGCCATCACCAAACGGAAACTAGGTCGACGTAATGGATGAATTCCTCGACAGCATAATGCACGAGCAACGAAAGGTACATACCACATGGGCGAAAATACGTGAGACCGAGGCATAAGGATCGCTCTCTATCACTCGGATGCAAGACAACTAATTCCCTGCCTGCTGTACTACATGAGATGATACGAAAAACGACGTAGTCACGCCATTGTTGCCAACGTTTCCGCGCTTCTCGGAGCTGACATTCCTTACTCAGAATGACAGTTGCAAGAGGCAGGATGTACGCGCTGCAAAATGCGACATGAAGTAGATACACGAAAACTGAGAGGCACAGTTCACACGGGTCGCAACAGAGAACATAAAAACCTAACAATACACTTGAAAATGTCCCGAGCGTGGCTCGGGACGTTTTCACGTGATTGTTTCCCCATATTATTCCTTGCTTTCCTTCTTTTTTTTTCCCTTCGTAGTGCTCTTACCTTTGCAGAAAGCGTCTTTTACGCCTTCCGTGAAGTGGATCACAGTGAAACTAGTTTAGGAATTTTGGAATAAGCGTGTCTTCCGCATTTGTGGAAATTACGTACTTTCCGAGGCAATGTCATCGTTACAAGCGAATGCACGCACTGGCACCCCACACACACAACACACGAACGCACACACTTGTTTGAGCACGGTAGCTGACTGGCAGGTCGTGGGACGAACACCCTTGAGTGAGGCTCGTACAAGACTTCTCCTCAGTGACACGAGGGAGCACTCCGGCCGGATGTGCGAAGACGCAAAGCGCCCTTAAAAATGGAAAGTTGAGGCGCGCGGCAAGACGGCCCTAGAGCGACGTTTGTCCTCCATTCGAGTGCAGCTCGGCTAAGCCACGCTGCGATGCACTATTTGGACGGCAAGCTGCGAATCCCGTTTCAAGGATGGTGTGCCAGTGCCAGTATGTTTTAGAAAATGGGGGAGGGAATGTTTTCTGATGGGGGAAGACAAGTTACACAGCGACTCCCCCTTTTGTGTGGACGAGTCCAAACAAGAAACCCTCAGGCAGTGCAGGTGCAGGATTCCTCGGCTCCCGCCCCCCTTCAGCTCCCCTTCTTCCGAAAGAACGCCCCCTCTTTCCTGACTTTTTTTTTT
>JARGYV010099852.1:0-11326 GCA_029532675.1 Ornithodoros moubata
ATAACGTGCAGTGCCTGAAGCGTATGTGTCGTCCCATTCCCGAGCAGCACAATGGAATGAAAATCGTGTGCATTAGGGGTAGACGGGTTGATCAAAGTTACGTTTGTAGCTTGCAGCACGTAAGAGACGCAGCGGTAAGCAGATAAGACATCTGACGATCATTGCAGCCACTTTCAGTACATTTTGTTGCTAGCGTTCTGATCGCTCCGTCACTGAGGTGTTATCGCTTTTAGGGAGAGAAGGTAATCTTTGAAATCCGATTAGATATTGCTGCCTGTTCCTGAAAGGCGGCAAGATTCGGCGGCGAACAAGAAAAAGAGAAGCTTCGGTGTGCGCTGTCGAAGTGCTGGGTCGAGAAAGCCGGATGTAAGCCCTTGAAAACATCGGGGCAATAGTCGTGCGTTTGTTTCAAGGTATGCACACTGTCGAATGAACAAAAAAGCCCGTCCGGCTCGGACCGAAACAGCCCAAGTGTCATTTTCGAATTAAAAAAATCCGTTTTTAGCTGCGTATGGCCGCCAAAGAATGAAGTTTTGTGACCCCAGTGAATATAACACTACGTCGGCACAGCATGTGTTCATAGTTTATACAACGAACATATCGTAAACGCATTGTTCAAACGGTCTTCAACACATATTGTGTTTTCCTACGATCACCGCGAGGTCGTAGATATTTTAGTACTGGTTCGCAGAATCCACTTGTTCGACGCTGAACAGAAAGCCCATACCAGTCACCATATATTTGTGGGTCTAGGTGGAATTAATCTAGATCAAGATGCACTTTAGGAAGTCAGCATTTCGCCAGTCGCTATTTACTCAAAGATCGCTATGAGAGTTCCAGTTTAATGCCTTTCACATTCGCATCGCTATCATTTTGCGAGGATATTATATTCTATTATACATAGTCGAGTATATATAAGCGAAGACTGGTCGCCTGCCTGATGCACCTCCATTTCTTTTGAAGTGGTAGCGACTACCAGTGCATTTAGATTTTGCACGATATGCACGCTATATATTTCAGCTGTTCATTCCTTCGACGTCTTGCTCATAAATGGTTCTCGGCGTAAGTTTTTGGAAGCCCCCCTTTGTGGAGCAAAGTGTCTGATGTAAACCCAGTTCCAAACAGTCAATTCCCGAGTGATGTGGAATGCTCGTGTGTTTCCTATTTTTGTACACCTTTTTCCTTGTGGTGTGTAAAAGGTGAAATACGCTTTTGAAATGTCTTCGTGGAATAAGCACAGACTACGCATTAACAGATCTTCACTAAATAGAAAGAACTTCAAACCATTTCTACTTTACATCACAGCACATGTTTTATATTTACGCGTATATTTCTCCTTTAGCTTTTATCTTATTTTTCCCGTTGAGCTGGCGCCAACAAGATACAGGTGTAGTAGGGGACGTCACGAAGGGGCCAACCCCACCTCCAAGCTTCCTCCGGCTGTGTCTAGGAAAAGAGCCAACAGTAGCCACAAAAGAAATCATCAGAAGCCACAGGAAAAGCGCTTTCGAATAGCCTGCTGTGGTCCGAGTGTATCTTGTGCGGAATCACGCAGTAAGAAGGACAGGAGATGAAACTCTCCCTCTCTAGCTACCAGATGATGTACCCCTCGCGCGGAACCAGATCGCGGTGGCATCTGCCACAGCGGCTCGGGAAAGCGGGTCACATGTTATGACCACGCTACGCGCTCAAAAACCGGGAGCGAGACGAGCGATCCCTCTGCTCTCCATCGTCTAATCAAACGCGCCGAAAGAACGGGGTCATTTTTCGTAGACTGAACTGAACCAGATGCCACACGACACACAGAAATATTCATACTTTATTGTCAAATCAAGATTTATTCATGCTTGTCAATGTGCACACATGTCTGAAACATGATGAAAACATGCAATATAGCGCGCGATGCACCTCTTTCTCCATAGACGCCAATCCGAAATCTCCGTGTAGGAAGGGCACTCTAGCGCCGCCCCATCTGCTGGAAGCTGGAAGAAGCCTTGTTTTCTCCCTCTCCTGAGGGATACATTATCTGGTCGCCCGCTGGCGCTGGCTCCTATCGGATGCTTTTAGTTCTATCTTACTCACGTGGTGGAGTACACCACGTATATCAAACCAAAACCAAACCGCCACAATGACTCGGGTCCAACGATGGTAGTGGTCATTGGTCGCGGAGTGTATTCTCATAACTGCTAAAAGCTGCCTGTGTGCGCATACCGCGCCGAAATATCCAAATGGTCCAACTGTACACATATACCTAGCAGACGACGTCGTAGCCTATTTCTTTTCCATACATCACAGGACAACTTGCGCAACCCTACACGTGTACACTTTACAGAAAAAGAAATTGAAGGATTTATTGAAATACGCTGCAGTTTGTAGTGGTGGAGCATTAACAGATTTGGTTCCTAGTGTAAGGAAGACGAAACAAGAAACGATCGAAAAGAGAGGAAGCCCTGGCTGATGGCCAGTGAGGAAAAGGCAGAAGAAGAGAGGGAGAGCTAGCGAAATCGTTACTTCGTTCCCAACTATTCGTCTCTTCAAAAGGACGAATACCCCGATCCGGTATAGGATAGGCACCACGAACAAAAGGTACTAATGATAATAAATACTGCCCCCTAGCCTAACTATAATCGCCTACTGTTAAAGGAAAAAAGAAAAAGAAAGAAAGAAACATGTTCCAAAACTTAAATAAATACTAATAAAAAATGCGAATTGAGGTAAAAGGGGGGAAATTGTTTTCCTTCTTGTGTACGCTTCTATGTTAAATGTACAGTGACTTTCACCGCGTGGACCTGATGAAAGCGGTTGTGCTGTTTTAACCGTTAGCCGCTTATTTCATACCTAAAACTTTCATGCAAAAGATCAAATGGGAGAGGTGAGCTGACTGTATGCATAATGTATAACGATAATGAAACCAGCCCTCCAGGCAGCAAGCAATAAACAAAAGTATATGTTCGGTGAACCGAATGAATCGTCCAGCAGGGAATACTGATTTTATTTTGCCCTGACTCAGCACGTTTTCTTTTTCTTCTGCTGACTTACCATAATAAAAATGTGATTTCCTCTTTGTGATCCTGGGTCGACTCTTTCGAAATACAAATACACAAATACCGTATTTTTTTACCAGAACTTTTTGTTATTAATAATGCTTCTAGCGCAGGACATCGCGGAAATTTGCAGACAATGCAGAAATTTGTTGCGCCAAGAAATTAAACGGCAACTTTGAATTGTTACCTCACTGCCTTATCCGCTCGGCCATGCTCGAACCATTCGACGGTGGAGTTGTTTGTTATGCTCAATGTTTCTGTAAAACACGCGCGGTGTTACGTGAGAAAAAGAGAACTGTGACAATTTATTAATTTACTATACACATTTTTATTTTACTCTTTTTTTTACAGTATTTACCCAACATAATGTACCATTACATTTACATACAATTCAACGTTCCCAAGCCGATGCTCCACTGCCACACTGTTATGTTCTACTTTCCAATCAGCTTCACCATTGAATATTTTCGAACTGAACGGCATTCACGATCTGAGTGCCACCCTTACCATCGCACCGTACTTTAGGAGGAATGCCGAAGAAAATGACTGACTTCGAGGACCCGTTCTGACTCCATAAGAGATTCCACACCTACAAAATGAAATAGCTTCCATTTCACGAGGATTTCACACGCCTCGAGCAGAGGAACATGTACCCGAGCCATATGTCTATGGTCGTATGCCTGAAACACTTAATCCGAAGAATACATAAAGGATCCAGGCTCTTATCAACCCTGCGCACACATTTCTTCCTCTAGGCTCTGGCGTCTTTCTTGTCTGTCCAATTTTTTCGTTTCGCATTTCTCCCAAATATACAGATATTGCGGCGGAAGTTACAAAGCAACGCGCGGATGTGACTCAGCAGGTACAAATAGCCTTCGGAACATAAAATATAAATTTAAAACAACGTAAAAAAGTAAGGTATAACGTGTTGACGAGTGGAAAAAGTGAAATACTTAAACAAGGACCGAATATGACTACCTAAAAACTTATTCCCTAAATACAAAAACAGTATACTGAAAGATTAAGAGATGTGGCGCAGTCCATCAGTTTTAGACGAGCTCAGATGCTCAGCGGATAGCGTTGGGAAGGCATGCTTCGACCCACTAGTGGCACTTGCTTTACCCCTACGCGAAGGCAGACGACACCCCTTCTCCGATTATGAAGCTTGGAAAGGCATGCACGCAAGGTTATTACCTCAGAATTATTACGCACTATGTCCATACTCGTTTCCTAGAAGGCCACTCTATATAGTTCAGACTATACCGATAACGACAATTCTCAGGTGCACAATTTGCGAGTTTCCGTTCCCAGTACAAGTTCCGGTTACAGCTTGAGCTGTCTTCGTGTTGTTTCCTTGTTGTGCCAAGCTCAGCCTTATTTGTAAACGCAGGCAAGCTGGTGGAACTCCATATAAACTTCCAAAAGCTTGCCTGCGTTTACGCTATCTTGTAAGTTTCGGTTTCCATTACGTGAAAACTTAAATGCGCCAACGATTCGCGGGTCAACCGCTTGATTTTCATTTACAGTAGAAGTCCCGAGGGCAATAAATTACACACGAGTCTCTCCGCTAGAAATTCCGTCGTTGTTTTCTAATTCAGCTGCAAAAATACTTTCTCCCCTCGCCTAATGCTTATTCCGCGGGAGCCGCCATGTTCTGCCAGAGCTGCGTAAACGCTACTCGCTGAACGGAAATGACGTATGATCGCAGAGTCCCTGCTAACGTGGCCAATCATCACGGAACTTGAGCCTTCTGGATTTAATGCCCATGTTGAAGGCTTTCTTACGTCAGTTAGTTACGGAAGTACACGCCTGAACTGAGAAACACCTGAATGCATATAGCATGCATCCCACAAATAGTTCCCCACTCATTCGTCTCATGTGCCGTAAGCAGGGCTTCATCACCCGCTGTAGGGCATAAGGCGAAGCTAACTTTCAAACACAGCACACCCTGCGTGAGGAGCCTCGGCTACACGAAACGAGTTGGGAAATATTTTAATATTCAAAACAGCGAAGTGGCCTCTTTTCTCTCTCTGTCCCTCCCATAACAAAAACATGAGAAGGCTGCACCCAAGGGAAACTCTTGCCTTAAGGTGGCTTCTCCTGTATACACCAGTTACCAGTTACCTGCAGGGTGGGCTTCTGTGTACGCTAGTCTCCTGTAAAGTGGGCTCTATCGGTGTGCTCGGGATTTTAAGTGTTACTAGACTGCATTATTTACGTTCGTCAAGTTTGGCACGATGGCTGCAATATTTTCTTTTGACGGGCGCTTTGCTTGTAACGTGTAGGTGAACGGGAATGGGAATGAATTTATGATCGCCAATGATCGAATGCAACTATACTACTACTGCTACCGAAATTATCATCTCATCCGGAAAAACACCATATACGGAAATATATCAAATAAAGCGTTTATTAGAATATATCGTTGCAAAACGAATTGCTCTGTCGAGAAGAATACAGTCCCAAGGCACTACGGGGAAAAAGTGAGGCACTTCAGTCAGTTATCACAAAGTTTGGCCCGTCTCCGCTTGATGTGCGTGAACTTTGTCTATCACTCGAGACTATTGCACAGTTAAAGACTCGTAATAGCAGTCCAACCCAGTGAGGAATGTTGTATGAGGAGCAACGAAACACACACAAATTACACTAGAAAAAAGCACACAGTGGTAGTCGCTTCATGGAAGACACCTCCGGAGCAGGATAATGACAGTTCAGAGCGATACGCGGCGGATTTACGCCACTTATATTGAGACGTCCAAGTGGATTTCACATTTCTGCCTGCTGTCTAACTTGGACCATCAGAACGCTTGATGAGTGCATCGCAAGAAATGACTACCTTCACACAAACAGTATAACAGATAACAATATATATATATATATGCAGATCGATGCTGTTAAGTATGGCAGCATCAGTGCCATGCTGCAGTTGAAACAATATTTTAAGTCTACTTTTTTTCTACACGTTTTGCGTCAATGAAGGAGCACAGCAAATATGTAACAGCACTGTTGTACACAAAAGCATCCACAGGCATAATACACTTAACAAGCGAATAAGTACTACTTAATCAGTACTGCTTCGTACAACGTGTGACTAGACAAGACTCACCCCTGGACTGGCAACACAGCCCGAAGCCAGGCTCAACACACCATAAGAGAGGGGAGTGTAACATAGAAAAAGATGGGGAGAGGGTAAAAGAAATATGTCAAAATGTCAGGCCAGATGAAACTGGCGGCAAAACAGAGACACACGTCTGTAAAGCAATGCCTAGGATTTCATGGTGTTCTCGACTGTTATTTTTCATCGTAATAAAAAGTATTCCACACTCCTTTAAGAGGAGAGGTTTCGATGTGGTGCGCAACTAAGGTCTGAATTTCTGCTGTCTACACACCAAAGTTTCACAGTTAGGACGTTTGGTTGTGATCAGAACATCACAAAAGAAGGAGTAATTAACCATTTTTTCTACCCTCAAGCTCTGATGCAGCAAGTGATAATGTCGAGGAAGACGTCAAAGCATTAGTGCCTCTACAGTCTAGAATATGCAGATGTTACTATGGAAACCTGTCATCTGATATTTAATTTCTCCCCCGGTAGAAGGTCTATTTTTCTTGCACGCTGCTGCACTCCAGTAAATCAGTTTTGTTTAAAAGCTTTTGGAGAGCGCACTGAATCTTCAAAATAGATTTTCAGACTTGTTGGCTGTTATTTTTCAGACATTTAAGGTACTCCAGTCAAAAGTGACAAGCAAAAAGTAAAAAAATATGTGGGAACGTTAAAATAAGCTTCTCTTACATCTTTTCTGTAGCCATGACATGAAAAATAGATTCCATGTATCCATGTCCAGTGTTATGTAAGTAAGACTGGCAAGTAGAGGCTAAAAGCATTAAAACTGTACTACATAAAATCCCTGCAATGAAGGCACAAGCGACAGACCCGCAGCCCAAACCACAGATAAAAGCTGAATATTTGGCTAAACGCCCTGTTTAACAGAACATTTTTTTGTTTTGGCTCTGTCCTGGCTTCGGGGAGATGGGGAAACGGAAAAATGTAAAATTCACGAAGAAATAGCAAACATTGACAAAAAGGGGGATACAAAAAAAGGACATTTGAATATAAATATTTGTCAGAGCAACATTAAAAGTCATTCGTGTGCTCCGCTGGACTCCATATATGGTGACAATGTTTGAGGACCTAGAAGGCTGCCTCAAAATATCCTTGGGCATAAGCTGGAAATTGTAAAAAGAACATTTTGAGTTTACATTCATGCACTGCAGAAGCAAGTGGAAAAGCTTACCATACCGTCAAGCAAGCTGTTACTGTTCGAGTGATATGTACTCACATTCACATGGCATTCACACACATACGATCCACAACCAGACATGGGCACATTCATGAGCACATTCATGTGAAATGTACTGCAAAGCACGACATTTGTATAGACAAAAATCGATGAATCATCTTCACGTACAAAGTGACGAAAATATTAGATGCACAGAGGTACTGCATGTCAAAGCGACAAATAACATACGTGGTTCTCTCATTTAAGCTCATTCAATCCTGTCGATGCTTGTGCATGAGCAGTGACAAAGAGTGAGTCAAAGAGCTGAATATCTTCAGGAGGATGGCATTGTACAGCATGCTAGACAAAGCACAAAGACAGGGGAAGCGCAAGACATAATGGGCGCCATGAATTGCATAACCACCGGTTCCTGTCCCTGTCCTATGAACGTGGATTCCATGGGATTCATTTTGCACTGGCAAATAAATACGGGACGTTTGTATAAGTTTCGATGTCACACAGATATACGTGCGCCGATCTGTGTATATGGGCACAAATCACTATAACTACGGGAACACTGAGGCCTTACCAGCCCTGCATCGCGCCTTCTCCTTGACTAATAGCAGCCAACTTCACAGGCGAGGTCTTAAAGTGGACATGACAAAGGGTACGTCACGTACCCGTCGCCTCTGATGTGTAATTTCAAGAAAGATGCGGGGGGATTTTTCACGGGCTCGAAACAGATGGCTCTAACACTCTCCAGTCTGAAGCTCCGGGTGCGTTTCTAACACAAAACATCTATGATGGTTCTACTGACTCCACATACAACAAAAAAAGCCATCCGGTATCAAACGCCATCACGGCGTCAAAAAGAAAATCATCAGACTCGTTCGGACTTATGGTGCTACTTTAAAGCGACAGTCGCCTCCACAAACATGTTTATCAGACTAACATGTATGATGTTCCTCGTAGTTCAAAACGTAGGAAATAGTTCTCTCTTTAGTATGCCACACCAATATTACAGTTGCACAACAATACTAGCAAAGTGACATCACCTCCGACCGTTAGTGATCAATGCAAAATAGAGTGCCTCTATTTTTCTAGTCTGGAATTTTATAAAGGTGACTTTCACTGTAGCAATTCCACTGGACAATGTCATGCAGCTCTGGGCAGCACACAGAAGCAACAAGAAGCAGAGCAAAGCTTACGATTTGGGGACATGTCGCTGTACGACACAGGTGGAGGAGCACAAGTGTGGCTGGGGGACTTGTCCCTACCTGGATGCAGCAGGGCAGTGTAAGGCGGATACAAAGGCGGGGGAGCTATTGACGGCATTCCTGGAAGCATAAGGGCTGGCACTGTGTACTCTGGGCCCCCTGAGCATAAGAATTGAAAGAGAACACTGTCAGTTCCAATATAACCCAATAAACTTTCCGCTTGTCAACGGCCATCACTGCAAAGGAGGAACGTTTTACCTTCCAGCCTGACCCCGAGCTGTCCGAGGACGTATTCTGCGGCGTACTCTTTGGCTTCGTCTGGATTCGGACACAGCTTGTTGGGAGTGAAATTGTTGTACGGTGCAGGAAGTCCCGGCACTGCGACCTGCAAGGACAATAAATAATTTTCATGTTCAAATACTGGACTTTGACTGCGAGTGTATCTTATTGCCTTTGTGTTTATGCAAACAAGTCCCCAAGTAAGTTTTGGATGATTTCATTACGTTCAGGCTTGTTGACATCCTGGCCAGAATTGTGGTCTCACGAGAAATGCTTTAGCAAGGATAAGATTGTTTGTGGTAGGTCATGGTTTGCTACATTTGTCCACTGCCACCACAGAGCTTTACGAACTGCATTTATAAAATCTTTTGGACGTTGTTGAGTCGTCCATGCCCAGTCGTGGTTTAGCATCCCAAGTGTAGCATGACAATAAGGCATGCAGCAGGTCTATCAAAATGTGACTGGGTGTGTCCTCATCACTGTCTTCCTGCATCATTTGTTCATTACCACAAAGTGATGGAAATAAATTAGAGAAAGATTCCACACAAAGCAGTGCAACGGCATTGCAGTTTTTCTTTTGAAAGGATGGTGACACACGCAATAAAACTTCACTACGTGCGGACGTATTAGAGACAAGCTGAGGCACCTTGTAGAGGAACAGCTGTTGAGATACACTTTCACCATCAGCTGAAACCAGGCTGTTGGGTGAAGTGGCTGTGTGCAGCTGAAACTGGGGTTCACCCCAAGATTGTCTATGGCACAGATCTAGAAGGGCCTGCAAGTAGAAGCAAAAGAATTAAAACACCTTTGCATCAGAGTGTTGACTGCCTATAAGCAAAGCAGTAAGCATGGAAACCACAACAGGGAGGCAAATGTTTTTATACATTTTAGAGTCCAACTTTTACTTGTACTCTACCACGAGCAGCAAGTATCTATGTAATCACAGTGAGAAAAACGCAGTGTCGGATTGATGAAGCAAAAGCGCTGCAGACAAGACTGTAGAAATCGGGATGGATCAAACTGCACAAGTTCCCTTCTTGGCATGTTTCTTGCAAGACAAAACGCGCAAACACATATACAGAGATGGGAAGCATAGTGGACATAGACATGGTGACAGATACCAACATATCACTTGGCACAGAAGGAGGGGAATGCAAGCAATTGTAACAGACTTAGTACCTCTACTGGATGAATGGAAGGTTTAAAAAGAACATGCTGAGGAGCCAGAGTGAGTTGCATTCCAGGTCGTAGATCCACCAGGTAGGGCTGTCGAGTTTGGTTTCGTAAGAAAAGACAAGCATGCAGTACAATGTTCATGCTCAGTTACCACATGCTGGTTAAGAGCTACAATTTGTGACAGCATACGAATACTACAACATTTTTAACAGGAATGCCCAAACACTTGATTTTGGAACTAAATTTTCTCTGGTAAAGGCTAGGGCAGCAACATACAGCAGTCAGGACCAGGAGGGTGGGAAGGCATTGTTAGTGTGATCCTATAACCTTCGAGAAGGATGTCATCTTGGCAACTGTTGATTGGAAATGTTCTACAATAGGATGCTAACATTGGTTGTTTGTTGTAAAGAAAATAAAATGTTCAACATTCTTCACTTAGTCCAACAAAATCACCAGCAGCATTGCGTTTTAGGGCAAAAATCTAGCAAAACTTATTTTTACTTCTCAAATCACATTGATGTCTAAGCAAGGAAATGTCCAGAAGTACATGCCATGGCATAATGTATTGTTCTTGAAATGTTCTTGAGGCATAAACTTTTCTCGGAAAACCTAACTTCCCAGAAAGTCACTAATATGCACTGCTCCGACAGCATAAACTAAGTAAGGAAAAGGATAATGTACCTGCAGTGCCCTTTGGTAGATTGGTGAAGACCTTGTTGCCCCTGGTCGCGTACCCCTCATCCCTGCAGCACCTCTGCCACGACCTCTAATAGCTGTGCGTGCAGCCACCAACGACCTACAGAAACAAGGTCACACAATGTAAACCGAACCAGAATTACAGCAAGATTATAAGCATTCAAATAGTTCAACAGCACACCAAACGTGTGAAAATCTGGTGTACTATTCTTGGACAAGCAAGTCGCTCTGAAATTGCATACATATGTAACACTGTGATACACTTTTGCGTCTTATCAAGCTGCTGTTGTAGTTCTCTGTCTACTGGCAGTTCAATGTAGCCATCTATTCTTTTGACTTTCCCCAAATTCTACTTGCCTTCCTGCCCCAATGGGCTGTGGCCACCTTGTAATGGATGGAGAGGTGGGGACCGTAACCAGATCGCATCCCAGCGATGGTGAGGGAAACATCACAGGAGAAACTGGATACATGAGATTTTCAGAGTCAGACTTGCTGTTGCTACGGCAGCGACGTGATTCACGGTCGACAGGCTTCGCCCACGACACCTCTATGGTGACTCCATCTAGCTGGCGTCCTAGACAAATATCACCACCTTCAATTTCTAGCAAAAAGAGTACACACGAAAGCTCATATCTGC
>JARGYV010099859.1:0-20622 GCA_029532675.1 Ornithodoros moubata
CTTATATTTCAAATGTTGTTCAAAGTATTTTGGATTGTGTGCAGGTTTAAATCTCGAGATGGTCCAAGCATGCTTGAAATAGGTTTTTAAATATGGAGCAAGTTCAGCAGCCTTTAAGTTCTACTTTACTAGTATATATGTGCTTTTTCTGCCCTATCACAAAGGAACTGGCTGAAGAATGAAATAACTTAATGTGTAGAAGAGAAAGCAGTATAGAGGACATGCTCACCTATTAAGAAAAAAGGAAAAAACAGGTTGAGGCACCAGGGCCTGGGCAATCATGTTGTCAAACACAGTGCTCGCCCCACCGACTGCGATACGGCCAAAACCCAGGCCTAGGATCCCGTCAAACTTGGCCGCCACAAACGTGAGTCCCGGCTCAGTCACCGCTTCCGCAAAGGTCTGGTTCACAATCTGTCAGATGTAAGGCCAAAAGTGATCACTAAAGATCTCAATTACATTAAAATTTATCAACTTTTCTATCCTTCTTTTTATTAGAGATCACTAAGTCATGCCTGACTTTGGGATGGGTTCACATTTACGAACACAGAGACTTCCCATACAGCACAAATGCAAAATGTTATTGAGACTTCTTACGTCGATTCCTGCAATGGATACTCGATCTGAGCTGAGAAACCCCGTCATGCTTCCAGTCCCGTACTGGAGTGAAATAAAGGTTCCATTCTTGCGATATGTTGACGACTTGGAGTGATCGTACTTATTGTGTAACACTGTGAAAATGTTGTACATGGAAAAAAAAAATTTTGAAACTTTAGCCTCGACCTACACAAAGGGTTAAATTTCAAGCATTTCAATGGTTTAATAAATTTTACATGGCTGAATATGGTAGAAGAGAGGACACAGCAAAAGTAGTTGTAATATGATACAAGTGTTGTTACTTACAACAAGCTATGTTGGACCATTTGCACTGCTTGGATGGGACCCACAGATTGGCGGAGCCCGTGTCAAAGACCACTCTGAACGACTGCGGCGGAGTGCCAATAGTGATGGCACCATAGTACTGGGCCTGTTGTTGTAACAACTTTACAGAATAAAAATCACAAGAGGATGACTTTTCCTACGTTGTTTACAACCAGAGGGAGCAATGCAATTTCTATCTAACTGTCTATTCTTTTACAGCAGCTCCTCTGCCACCGGCAAATGCATCTACTCAAAGCTGATATCAATTCGCAACTTTGAACCATGTTCCACAGCAAATGTGGACGTTGCTGTCCTATTATGTCATTAAAAAAATGGCATGAAATATTCTTATTCTTATGCAAAGGTCTGTTTCATAAAGGCCGCACTCCCTGAACAAAGTGTACTCGTTATTTCTTGGAGACTATGAAAGAACGTATCTGGCTTGTGTACAAGACTACCACTTACCCATCCATTATCTAAGAATGAAAGAAAGAAAAGATGAGCGTATTAAAAGAAGGCAAAATAAGTTGCATTCCAGGAACAGTCAGTGAGAGTGAACTTTGAAGGACTCACGTCGAGATAGTTGGAAAGAGGTTCTGGGATTGGCAGGCTTGCATCAGTGTGGTACTTGGGCTGGGCTACCACTGCCTCAGTGCCAACCTCTCCTAGTTCCTCTCGGACGGACTTGATTCTGTGCAGAGGCACACTGCAACAATGCACACAAGACATCAGTATATGGCCCTTACAATACATCTTTTCTAATGTATGCACTAGCAAAATATGATTTATTAGGTGGCCTGGAAATCATGCAAATAATGTAATACTTGACTGATGCTTCTTCTTAAACATGTTTCTCCACACTTGTATAATGTTAAGTTGTTAAGAAAGATTATTAAGAAGAAAACAATGAGGTTTGACACTATGGGTGCAGTGTAAGATGTGAACAATGAACCACTAATGGACCAAGTAAGAAGGAGGCAGAAGTTGCAACTGTAACCCACTGTCCCTTGACAGCCCTTTTAGTCCTGATGAAGACAGTGCTGCTGTCACAACACACACATTTTTTTAAGTTCTAGTGTAATAAACCCCTTTTCAAATTTCCTGCTGAGTGCTTGAGGGCCTATCTTCATGGTCATCTGCACCATTTAGGTTCCTTATACATATATAAATGTTGGTAAATGCCGTCTGATATATCTAATGAACATTTGCAACAGCAGCCAAGTATCTTCAAACACTGTTAAAAAAAAGAAGAGAAAGAAAAAGTTGGACATTGCCAGCTGTGATGTACTTGTGGAAGACTTCAGCAGCGTGAGTCAGCTACCTGAGCCATGCTGGGGAGAACTACAAACACAATGGTGAAATGTCTTGAAGCATTCCTGATTAATATGTGCGTTTCGCGTACGTTGATACAGCGTCTACTTACGTGAATAGACAGCTGGTTGTTGCGACACCACAGAGCAAAACTAACAGTACCGGCACTCCTTCCTCCATTTTCATCTTTTTTTTTTTTTGTTTTCACCACGCAGCCTGTCCTGTGAACTTGACCGTATAAATTACAGGGTTAACCCTGTAGCACGAACGCATTCGATCACTGCGTTTCCCAAGCTTCTCTCCCCATCTCCTTGACCTCCGACTTCTTTTTTGTTTTGTACTCTTTACATTTTTGCTCTTTTTCTCCACCTGCTGGTCTCTTTAATTCTCCCCTCGTAGCGCCACCTTTTTATCCTTCATATCAAATTTCATTTGAGACTTTGGTTTTGAAGAAAACATAAAATAAGTTTTATCGAAAGAAGATTCATCAGGGTTCAGAATTCTAAGACTGCGAAAAAGGAAAAAGAAAGAACATATGAGAACCGGAACCAAAGCAGCTCCACAACCGCGGGCGCATTTACCACCACTTTGCGATGCCATGCGTGCTGCGAACGCTGCACTCATGCGGCTTTTGGTCGGGCATTTCGTGTTTCTTTTGACTACTGAATGAATAAAAAACTTAGGTATATAATAAATATAACTTTTTTATTTATCTTCTACTGACGTGAATGGCCCATAGTCCTGCAGGAGTGTTAAAATAATTCGAACAAATATTCACACTAGCTTTTATATGCTCTGGCTCCAGGCTCAGTCTCTTCTTCAGTATGCACATTCCTTTACCAGTTCACCTGCATTTGTCATTTTATCCACCCTGCATCTGACTGGGCGATCACTGTGCTCCAAGCGGTCTGCAGCTGGCTCAATGACTACATGTAGTGTTACTTGGGAATTTTAATAACAGCGATAACAAGAAAAAAAGAAAGACATGCCCACATGGAAACAAGAGGTATAAAACTCTCCCCCATTCTTCAAATACTGTAGCTTCAAGGCCAAACAGCCATCACCCAATGGATCCCAAGGCTTTCTTCAGATTAGTCTGTAGTGGCCGCCGTAAGAATGTTGTGTTTCCTTCGACGACACCCGATAAACTTTTCAATTGCTCCTCGGACATCTGTAAATGACGGTGCAGTTGGTCAGACGGTACACAGTAACAAGTACATAACAAGGTAATTACCTCAGCAATGTGATGGCTGAATAAATCCATCAACAGCCTTGAAAATTTTATATCTGACCACACGCCACGGCCCGACTGAAGAATCCAGTGCAGCAGTTGAGGAAGACTGTTCTCCAAAGAGCCCTAGGAAAAGAGTAATCAGATTTATGCTGTTATTTCTTATATAAGCATACATCCGAGATTTAGGCCGGTTAAGCCCAACACATCTTGCCCACCTTTTTACTGACCAGCATGTGGATGAAAGTGATGAGGTTGTTCTGTGGAAGCCGAGATTCCTGCAAGACATGCCTGGACGGAAATTGTGTTTTAGGAAGCTCTCCCTTGTAGGACAAGTGAATCACTACCTGAGGCAAAGTGCCGAGTGATCTTGTGGTATACCATCCTTGATAAGAGCACGAAGTAGCTCGTTTGTTCCCTTCCCTGCATGATTTTAATTGGGACTTGCTCTCTGCATCAAAGCGTTGGCATACCTGGGTCCTGGGTCTGGACTAGAGGAACCACAAGACCTTCGATAGCTACCTGAGGGAAGGTAGAGGCAAATTTTGCTAGGGCATCAGACAGCACACGTGAGGTGGTGCAGTCTTTCATGTGGTCAAGCTGAAAAAAAAAATTTTTTTTCCCCTTAGGTTGGAGTGGTGGGAGACTGAAGGATGAGTATCATTCATTAACAGCTTTATTCTTAAGCAATGTCCTAGTGCTACACACTGCTGTGTGCTTATTTTATACAGGAAAGTTAAAGCTCTTATAACATGGCGACTTTTTCAATGCCAATGGCCCTTATCCATTATTCACGAAAGAGGGATGCACCAATGAATTACCCTACCTTAGGGAGTAGGGCATGCCTTGTGAAGACGATGCCATCGATAAGGCGCACATCTTCCTCGATCGCCAAGTAAGCCTTCAAAAGAGCTGCCAATCTGGCCTCTGTCACCGTGTCTGTCTCAAGCTCATCCCAGATGGCTGCCGTCTAGAAGACTAATCGAGATAAGACTAAAAGGTACCTCATGAAAGTGACAGTCTCACCATTTCTGGCGAAAGTGAAGCCAGAAACGTAAGGTCCAGGCCCTGACCGCCGTCAACGCAGTGCAAGCTTTCCTTCAGTGCCGCTATCCGCAACTGGTGCACAGACCGATGCGCTGTAGCTCAGCGCAGTCATAAAGATGTCTCATTACCTGATCGTCATCGGGCAGTTGTTCAAGATCATCAGGAGCACCAATGACGTTGAGAGCATTGAGAACAGGTCTCGGAGCAGCTTCTAATTCCACTGAAGCCGTCGCTGCCCTTCTAGGTGCTACTTGAACCGGAAGTTCGATGTCGTCGAAAAGAACATCGCTAGACCTGTCGTCGTCGTCCAAAAGACGGACTACAACCATGGAGTCATACAAATTGTTTTCCACGGAGGATTTGTTAAGATCACGATCTTCCAGAAGTTTAGATAGGACTTCTGCGACAAGATAAGCATTTTCGTTCGCAAACGAGTAGTCGTGCACGCTACTAGTCCTCGACATTACACCAATTGATTACACCAACCTGATTGACCTGATGACCAACTGATTGACCAACCTGATTACACATCAAGCATTTCACCAAAGCCGATTTCCCGGGCTTGGCGGCTTGGCTGTGGTGTGGTCTGGCTGGCTACGGCTTGTCATTGTACCAAAGTATAAGCAGGTATAAGGGTAGACGTTTCAAAATCCAACGAGAGACAAACAAATGTAAACAGGTACCGCGTGCTTGCTAACAGCTTGCGATTTTCAGTAAAGGATATGACACTTCGCTGTGCCTGCTACGTAAGAAATTACAGCAGAAAATTTATTCGACCCGCCACACTTTCTGCCACAGCGAGCTTTCGTTGTACAAAATATCTCACCACAAATGTTAACTACCAGGTAAGGACATGCAAGGAAGTACGTATACGTGAACCAATGCTCTGAGCGGTTTGTTGCAGTATCCCATCCGTCCAGCGCAAACTATTCAAGACACGCGCTGGGGAAGAATGAAGGGGATGCTCACTTGGCATACGTCGGAAAAATATGTGAGTAATGCAGCTGAGAAACCAAGATATAGAAGGGTACTCAAGTTTGGCTGCCACCTGGCTTCCCTTTTATGGTTTAAGGTGTATCGCTTCCTGTGAAGTCGGCCCAGGACTCCCATATCTCCCATCATCACTCACATCTATTCATCTTCGTCAGGGATAACAATCTGACATCCGGGGAAAAAATAATTTGCTGATCAAATTAATTGCACGCAATTGTGAATATCATTATTATGAAATTTGTAGAACATTTTGTCTACATTTCTCTTCCATGATCTCCTTTCTACCTTTCCTGTTTTTGTTAATAGCTATTTGCAATTTTCATGCATTTATCATTTTTCAGTATTGTTTGGGTGCCTTGGCACCTATGTGTACGTTGTCCCATCTTGACTGTATTTCATTGTGTTGGCGAATGGATAGCTGCCTCAAGGTAGAAGACACTACTGTTGATTATAAACAGTCCCGTATGTGCTTTGCTGATGTTAGTGATCCGTAACCAATGTGTATAAATATAACTTCCTAAAGTTCTAATTTCATTTTGGCATATCTACTGCTGATGCCGATTATTGTTGTTATGGAGTTCACATCCTGTGAATAGAAGATTATTGTTATTAATGGCCTGCTTTCTATTTGCAGAAGATGAAGGAAGCATCGGTCTACCTCTATGAAAGTTGTGTGGACGGTGTCGATTGTTTCCAGTTCTTTAACTGAAAGTATTTTCCAATCGCGTACCTCAATGCTATACCTATCGCTCTTGACAAAAACCATTGTTTATCATTGCAGATCTCAAAATGCCCGATACGTTCCTGTCGTGGTTTCTAATAACTGAACTACATGTGTGGTGAGCTATATATATATATACATATAAAAAAGATGCCTTATTTGAGTGTCATGTTTTTGTAGGATGTGCCTGACTCGAGTCATGGCCGAGCCAGATGAGCGAAAGGCTCTTTTCGTCCGCAACGATGTTGTCAGCAACTTGTGGAGTGATACTCGAGAGCGCATAAAAAAGTTGACGGTGAGCACCACGTCGTCGGGAGAAATTTTCCAAAGCAAAAATCTCTTCTATCACTTGCACAAGTAGCGGATGCCATTGCAGCTGCAGAAGGAGGGAATGCAGGATTTGTCAGACCATTTCAGGGCGACCATTGCACTGTACGATGAGGTGAATAGTTTATTTTTTCTTGATTTTACGCTTCTTAAACAAGAAAAGACGATAACACACAACCTATCTTTTTGGTAGGGCCTCCAAGGTGATGACAAAGCCTTAGCCAATGCCCTCTGGAGGGTGCTGCTGGCTTGTAAAGGTGATGAACTCACTGCCTTGGAAACCTTGGTTCACTACGTCAGAAGTCACGTGAGTATGAAAACTTAACACATGTTTCAGGAGGTAGTGTACAATGTAAGGTAAGTCTTGTACATGTCAGGTGATTTCAAAATTTGGACTGATTTGTATCTGTGACCACAACCTATGTGCAGTGAGTTCGTAAGGACCATATCACAGTGGCGGACCTCGAATATCATTTGAACTTGACATCATGGAGTGTAGTAGGGAATGCTCTATAGTGTTTGCAGGTCTTGCTTGAAACTCATTTCTGCTTTGCCTTTCAGATCCACAAGTTTGACATTATGACTTTTCAGGACTTTACCACAGAAGACAAGGTCCTCTGGATGCCACTTTTAGACTTTGTTCCTAGCAATATGAGATAGGTTAATTTTCAAGCTTAGAAATACCAGTCTAGAAACATGCAGTTATGAAATTAAAGGACACGAGAGACTGTGGTTGCAGTAAATAATTTATTGAATGGTGTGTGCCGCATCAAGTTTCCTGTTGAGGGCAAAACCTTCAGCGCAGCCCACATAACGGCACCATCTGACTTTCCATCCCTTGCAAGAGTCGTACAAGTACCACAACAAGCTCATGTGTAACAATACAAGCAACAATAAACAATTCAATGTCTGTCATCTGACTGAGTTGAGGTTGATGTGAAACTCATCCCTATCAAATACGAGGCTCCGTGGTGCCTTCTGCACGTTCCAGTCCACTTTGTGCATCACTTCGAAGAATCCCGTCCCCACTCCCATGGGTACACCCAAGATGATACTTTCGCTGACACCAACCACGTTGTCCACTTGGCCATAATAGGCAGCATCGAACAAGTGATCTGCCGTCCGTTCAAAGGACGCCAGCATCAAGGCACTCTCTTTCATCCGTGCAAGGCCGTGCCGCGTGATGCCCAGCACTTCTCCACGAAAGGTCATGAGGTCCGCGAGTAACATGAGGTGGCGCCGGTCGACGCTTATGCCGTGGCTCTCCATGGTGACCCCAATTTCACGGATAATTGTCGACCGAGCCGCTTCTATGCCCAGGGTCTTCTCCACCTCTGCGGTGTTGTTGGATGTTGTCTTTGTTCCACACACTCCATATGTGGCCATCACTTCTCGCAAGCCATCTCCTACAGGAAAGGGAAAGAGAGGGTTGAAGGCTGTGAACAAGTCTTGAAGGAGCTCTAGTGGTAGGTTCTGGCAACCACGATGGATCTCAAGCAAGTAACTCGGGCAAGAGAGGAATCCCCATCCTGTTACGCTCTCCAATGTTAGTAACTCATGTTCATAATTTAGAAAAACCCACAGCGTTTGCATAGACAAGTACCCGGACAAAACGCGTCTCTGGCTGTGCAGACATTCTCAAGTTACAACTATCGAATTGCGTAATCATGTGTTCAGCTCAGTTTGGAATCGACAGAAACTTTTTTAAACATTTGAACCTTTCTCAAAGAACAAACATGCGTATGCTGAATTGCAAAACCGAAGCCAGCTTGCAGACTGATAAGGTTGCTGGAAGTGTGTGCCAGAGTTTAGAAACTTGTACAGGAATTTCCTCGCACACCTGCTAACGTAGGCAAAGGAAACAGGTGCAAAAAGGAGCAAACTGTGTGGCGAGCTTTTGAGAAACTGGTTGCTACTAATATATAGCATTTCCGATGAATGCCGTGACAAAGTAATCTTTTCATATTATGGAGACCAACAGAGCTTTTCAGGTTACATGTCATAAATGGTTATTGCGACATCCTATCAGTGTAGTAAACATTTCTTTTTATATTTGTAAATATTTTTTGTGAAGCACTACAAGATCTCTACTTATGCTTAATTGACTAGTAGCAATGTACTAGGTATTGGATCTGGTGGATGCCGCATCGGGTATAGTGCGTAACTGCTCAATTAGCTACAATTGCCTTATTAACATTTAGTCAGGGCTTCTGGGGGAAAAGCAGGAAACCCAAATGCACTGACCTTCAACAAGCAGCCTGTAACGTGTGGGTGGACCCGCTGAGTCGTCTGCATGAATAACTGCACGCGAGGTGGTTGGAATCCCGCGAATGACGACATGTGGCAGTTGCTCCTTCAGAGTTTGCACTGAGTAATACAAAGAAGTCTTGGACTTTTCAGATGGACGCACCATCACCAAGGCCGCTCCAATAACGCTGATGTTCTGAGTCTTAACTCGAACCTTAGATGTGGCAATGGAGTATCGGACTGTCTCTGCATTGACTTCCAGTTGCAAGAGACGAATGCGGTCCAGATCCAGCTTGATGAGGAGGAAGCAGTCGTCAGGGAGGAACACTTCTTCTAGATATTCGGACACTTCGCCTAAGAGAGTCTTTTCGATGCGTCCTTTCACTTGACGCGCGTATTCTGGGTCTGTGTCGTGCATGAGTGCAGCCGTGATTATGGGTGTGCTGATCACCTGCAAGAAGCACTCTCTTTATCACAATTCTACAGACAACATGCTTCACTGACTACTACCTTGCTGGCGTTGATGATTTCCTTGATCCGTGGAACACCTTGAGTGATGTTCATAGATGCTACGCCGGCAAAATGGAAAGTCTTGAGGGTCATTTGCGTGGCAGGTTCCCCAATACTTTGTGCACAGACTGCGCCCACCGCTGTGGCTGGATCCATGACAGCCCTGAAGCCAGCAACAAAGGAGTGATTTGCATTGTAAAGCAGTACTGTTTTGACCCAAGATGGCAGAAAATTAGGCTTGAAAACATTTTCAGAGAAATATATGATACAACTGAAACGGTTCAAATTCAAATTCTAACCAAATAACGGGTCCCATTCTGCAGGCTCACCTGAGGTACTTTCCTCGGCAAGTGTCATAGAAGCTCTGCAGCTGCGACACTGTCAGCCTATCCAGCTGAAGCAGGACCCGAGGCTTTGTCTTGTGTCCCCGGATTCCATGCTTCTTCCACGTGAGTCCCACCTTCTCAGCAAACCCCTTCACAAAATCCCGGAGCGCATTGCGGAAACTTTCGCCGCAGTTCTGGAACTCCTCCTTTTCCAGCATTTCCTGATTCAGATGTAAAATGGTCCGCTCGTCGAGAGAGGCTTCGTTCGGGCATGGTAACCGTGCACGGGTCAGCTCCAGCACCCGTCCAAAGTCGACCGGAGTGTCGTCCTTCCCTTCCATGGCAGCAGGATCCAGACCGTCTGCTCCATAGCAGAACTGGACGATGTCCCCACACGAGTTGCGGACTGTCATGTCATAATGAGAGCAGAGGTCTTCCAAGGACTTCACCAACCTCCTTTGCATATAGCCTGTCAATGAGAAACAAGAAGAATTAAACAAATATTGTCTCTCTTCCTACTTTCACAGGCTGATGTGTCGCATCCGTCATCGAACCGCCTCTTTGGATCAAAATACATCAAAGGTACACTATCTAAAAGAATGAAGAAAGGAGCAGCACCAGTAGCCAGGACATTTAGAAAGAAGGTCATTAACTACAACGTAAAAAGCAATATAAAATAATGAAGTGTTCTTTAGGTAGTTACTGTCCAATGTGTGTACATCCCTAACCCTCTTTTCTATACTGATACTGTGGAGACAGTAGTGTTATTACTATCTTATCACTCGGAAAATCTGTGGATACAAAAGCAGTTCCTCCTCAGAGGTTGATTCGTTTCTTGCATTCGACCTGTAGCAGACATACTTTGAGACGGCACCAGTATTCTGATGTTTGCTTGCTTGTTCGTTCATGTTTAGGCTTAGCTATAACAGAGCTCGTCTGCCAGCTAGCTTGTATCTAGGCAAACTTGTCCTCATTATAGCTATAACATATCTAGGCTTCCTACATACCTGTTTCTGCTGTCTTGACAGCTGTGTCAACCAATCCCTCTCTTCCACCCATGGTATGAAAAAAGAACTCAGTCGGAGTTAAACCAGAGTAAAAACTGTCCTCGACAAAACCACGTGCCTGCGGCGAGCGGTCGTGTCTCTCGAAGTGCGGCAGTGACCGGTCTTCAAAGCCATTTGGTACTCTGTGTCCACTGATAGCCTGTTGTCCCACACATGCAATCATCTGACTGATGTTGATGAAAGAACCTTTCGAACCGCAAACTGCCATGATCAGGGGACTATTTGTCTTGTGCAGCTCCCTGAGACAAGCCTTTCCCGCATGGTCTCGAACCACGGACAGTTCCTTCAGGCACACTGCTTCAAGCGTCTCCTCTTCATTGCATCCGGCCTGAGCTTGTAATTTGCCATTCTTCAGCTGCTGAATGTACTCTTCGCACTTGCTGTACCCAGCATTGACCAGTTCCTGCTTGGCACGGACAAGACCGGTTCCGGGTGTGACGTCTCCGATGCCAATGGAGAAGCCTCGGTTTTGGATGTAGAAAGATGCTATCCTTGCCAGCCGCCACATGGCATCTGCAGCTGCCTGTTCACCATAGTCGCGAAGGAGGATGTAGAAGATGTTGTTCTTGGATCCGGAACCCATTGTGCCTTTGTCCATGGAACCTGCGAGCAGCTGGCTGTTGCGTACCAGTACGTAGGAATCGTTAACGCACATCTCTTCGTTCTTTGTATAAGATTTTCCCTTGGCACGGAGGCTGAGCAGGACATTGCTCTTGGAGCTTGGACGCAAGATCATGCTGAACACTTGTTTCCCCGTCCACAGCGCCATTGGCTTTCGGATGGCAGGCGGAGGCAGTTGGAGGGCCATCTCGACGTCCTTCCCAGCCAGGAGATACGATGCCAGTTGACAGGCTTTACCTCGGTCAAAGAAAACGTCCTTCTGCGTGACGAGGTAACCTCCTGTGATGAAGTCCTGAATGGCTGCAATCAGGGGCTCCCCATTTCGTGGGGTCACCAGGTTAGCCTTTGTGCCCATCAGGACCAGTGCCTCGGCACGGGCCTCCTCCGTTTGTGGAAGATGCAGGTTCATCTCGTCTCCATCAAAATCTGCATTGTACGGCGTGCATACACATTCGTTGAAGCGGAATGTCCGGTGGGGAAGGACCTGAAGAATGAGCCATAAAAAGCAGTGTAAATGATGATGATAACGTGACCGCTGACATAATTCATTATACGATATAAGTCGAACTTCAACAAAACCAAACTCAAGGAACATGTGATTTTTTATTTTTATTTTTTTTTGTATCGAGCATTTTATTCTAACCAAATTTCAGAAATATGTGACGTTCTACGATGTGAATTGCTGAGAAGCATTATAGTGAATGTGGAATTAACTAATATGCACCAATTAAGCTTGATTTTGAGTGAAAGTCGTTTGTTGCCCATGGCTGCTTTGTGGGCACCATATGCTGTTATGGCCCCTATGGCCCTTTTCATGTCATCACGCACATACAGAAAACCTCCATAACACCGACATCCGGTTGCAACATTGTCATTGTCGCAAGATGCTGCCTGCTACAGAACTATGCACTGCAACATGGCGCGCTGCAGACAAATGAAACCGGATCCACGTGCTCTCAACAACCCGAGTGCATACCTCTGCTGCCTTGCCAATTGCTTTGTCCTTGAAATAACCCCTCTCAATAGGAGTATGAGGTGGTGGGGGTGATTCGATGTTAGGGCTGCGAAGTAACAACTGGATTAACAGTTGAGTTGTTTTTGATGAAAAAGATCTTATTCATGGGGTTTGTTTGTTTTGATTTTTTGTTGTAATGAGATTCCTCACTGAAACCATCTCCTTACAGCGAAAGCCGACAAAAAAAATTGTTTCCCATGGGAGCTTGGTGGGGAATATCAATTCTTTTGTTCTATCGAGAATTTTGTTGTATCGCATTTCATTGTAGCAAGGTTTGACTGTCTCTCTGATCATAAATGATGCCTAACTGTGTTTACTAGTGCAAACTGCGATTTGTGGAGAAACAACCTGACCAACTGCTGTAGCAGAGATATTTGTGTGTCACATGCATACCAGCCAATTTTTTGTGAACTGTGATCAACAGCATTCACACTTCTTACCTTGGCCATGTGTGCCATAATGCTGAGCTTGTGCAAGGAAGGCTGCCTGTTGAAAAGGACAACGTCGCCGTCCATGAGGTGGCGCTCCACAATGTCACCCAGGCGCAGGTTTTGTGCCAATTGCTCTCGATTGCCATAGCGCAGGTAGCGCTTGAATCCGCTTCCGCGCTGTTCGAGAAAATTGGCTCCAGGATGCACATCACAACCATTGCGCACAAGGCGACGCATCAGGGCTAGATTGTGAGCCGTGACCCGCTCAGGGTAAGTGAGAATCTTGGCCACATGCTCTGGAACGCCTACCTTCAGGCAAGGTGAAAATAAAAAATTAGCTATGCCCAACAAATAACTGTGCATACCCCATCACAATACACTGAGATGGTTTATAAGCTTGCATAGACAAGGAAGCTTTGAAAAGTTTATGGTAGGTAGAGACTTCATTTTGCATAGCCCACATCCTTCCTTGCTATACTTGTCTAAAAGTTGAAGAAGTCTGCATGGGCATAAATTATTGTCTCTTTTTTGTTTTGTTTTTTCAGAAAGCCTTTGCCATCACATCACAACAGTTAGACTTTTTGTTGCAAGAGACCAGCCATCCTCCACTCCAAAATTTTGTGAGCTGGCTTATTGCTCTTTGAAACCGTTTGCAGCTGACATTTAGTTGCAAAGGGTACTCGTTACCCACAGTTTATTTCAAAAGCAAGCTCAAACATCTTGTAAGTGTCGCAGAACAGGAACACATTAAGACATCGGATGATACTTTCTGGGAACCAACCGACCTGATCAATGCGCAAGTTCGGATCAGGTGAGATGACCGTTCTGCCCGAGAAGTCTACCCTCTTCCCCGATAGGTTGCCCCGGAAACGGCCGTGCTTTCCTTTGAGTCGCTGGACAAAGCCTCGCGTCGGCTTCTTGGGCTGCATGTTGAGAGGGATACCACTTGTCTCGCTATTGATGTAAAGAGCGCACTGGAGTTGCAGAAAGTCCCAGTCTTCCATTATCATCTGCATCTTGGCTCCAGATGCACGATGACGCTGAATGACATCGTTAAGGAAGATGATTTCTGTCAGTTTCATTGTTACATCATCCTCGTTTGTACCTGTAATCATTGAAAGTGTTAGTGATAAAAGCCTGGCTGTCCAGGTGTGACAACACAACTCAAAACCATGCATTTCAGGACAAAGCTATGACATGGGGACTACAACCTTTCTCAAGCAGATAAAAGTTTCTCTTTTGCTAAGCTCCCAGTTCTCGCTCCCTGCAACATATAGCTTACAAAAATGGAGCATGTACATTATAGTTATGTCTGTACTAATACAGACTAACTGGTGCTTAACACCACGAGACAACTTCCATCTTGAGCAACGACACAGTGGTTGGTCTGTGATTTAATTTTGCAAGCCTGAGTGTTACTTAATGTGTCTAAGCAATTCGTATCCTGCCATCACCAAATTGCTGGCGTCCTCGACCGAAATCGATCCTACAACCTTGGAATCGGAAGGTGAACATGCTGCCAACCAAGCTATCAAGGCCAGTCAAACGCGATTGGAAACAGGCTTCTACATCTCGCATAGATGGTATACATGATAGCCATGTATCAAGCTGACACAGGTGTGAGGTCGCGGGCTAAAAAATTTACACGCAGTTCCCTCTTGCAAACGACCTGTCAGGGGTAGGCCAGAGGGACAGGCTGTCTGAGGAGAATGAAAATAAACACACTCTCTAGGCCCAAGGGTTTAAAGTTCTTGTTTCATGTGTGTGTGTGTGTCCACCTTCACATATGTCTTGTACACAAGCTCAGACCTTGTTCACTTGATTCAACTGGCTGGTATACCTGACTTGAGTTCCGACACGACAGAAGGCCTTATGCAGAGGGGAGGCACGGGGATCCGGGTGATGATGAGGTCCTCCGGCCGACCACACTTTGTGTTCATCACCAGGAGTGGAACATCTTCGTCTCGGATATTTTTGAATAAATTGAGAACGACTAAAGGGTTGAGGATATCACATGTCGCTTTCCCAAGGACTGAGTCAATTTCCGAATTGCATGTTCGGGCGTAGTCGAAATCTTCCAAATACTCCTTTATGATGGGATCGTTTTTCTTAGAAGACTTGTAACGCTCGTGGAGTATCTTTAGGAGGCCACATTTCTTTACCTGACCGTTTGCTGCATTGCAGAAGGGGCAAATGGACTGCTTCCGACAACGTTCGATGACCTTTTTATGAAGCGCTTTCTTTTGCAAGTATGACAAAGTCGGTTTCTGCAGAGTATCTAAAAAATTAAACCTCTCGGCCAGGGGAAGCAGGACGCGTGAACATGTCTTGCAGATGCAGTGTAATATGTTTTGAATTGCGCGGAAGTAGCCGGTGTGGAAAACCGGCAACTCGAGCTCCACGTTTCCGTAGTGACCGATACAGTCTGCCAGGCCTTTGCCGCACGTTTCGCACTTTTTATCCTTTTGGCTGGTACCCAGTCTATTATCAAGCACACCGTAGGGAACTGCCTTGTGCATAGAGTCCTGCTGGTAGAGGTTCTTACTGACACAGTGCAGGTGGCTCAGCTGCCTGATACCTTTCGCATCTAAAACGCCAAAGCGAATTTGAGAAATTTTCATAGAGGCATCAGCCTCCCGAAACTGTTCTTTCACCATCCTCAAATACTGTACTTATTCAACTAGGAAAAACAGAAAAACTTGAAATCGAAGCATTGCATGGCACAGACACGGGCATACACATGCAAAGCGCCATGGCTTTTTTTTTTTTTTCACAAGGTGGCCAGAGCTCTGAGTTCGTTTCTTCCAAAACGGCTGTGGAACATAATTTGCTCTCGTAAATCCATGATAAACTCTAAAAGTGGAGAATTGAATAAAAAAAAAAAGAAACACGAACGAGACGAAAGTATAAAAAAGGTTATTGTTGTCTTCGCTTTTTCCTTTCCCCCACCAGAATGTTAGTCAATAGTCAGCTCGCCCGCTTCCTTGTCATTCTTTCTGTTTCGTTCTCGTACTTTGAGTCATAGCCTCCTATATACTATATCAGTATATATCATCATAGGAGGTTGTGTTTGAGCTCGTTCGTTTACGACACGTTTTAAAATGACGAACCAGATAAGGGGACTCGTGGCATGACTTTGGACGAAGTTATCTTTATGTCCATCAGTGGCGAGAGATATAAGTGTCTGCTGCCTCGGGCTGCATTCTCTCGAATTCGAGGACTTTTTCATCCACCGACCGACACGCTTCCTCTGTGGTTACAACCGCATTGTTTTCTTTTCTTTTTGGGACGTTGTATCATCCGAGGTACTGGCACTAACGCGATCCTTCATTCGTCAATAAATTAGGCAGACGATATTTCTTTTCTTTCTTTCCAGAGCGAAACTGTGGGTCCTCGAGAGCCTGAGTTACTTCTCAGCCCTTTTGCATCAGCTGTTGGCCGGTGAGTAAGAATTAGACATGTGTTGAGAAGTTTCGATTTATTTGCGCGCCCTTCACGACGAGCTTAGAAGCTCCAGCTAGAGATTCTCAGATGGAAAGAACTCTATGTCGTCAGAATGTCGGCCGTAAACTGCGCTTTCTACGGTTGCGACAAGGCTGAGGTGTCTCGTGAATGGGGAGAGCAGCTGGGGCACTTCATGAGCTTGATGTGACATTAAGCACACATATACATTGTGATTTGACGTATGACACAGTCATCCTGTGATTGCCTATGTCATGCCTTTTTTGTAATGGTATGTCATACGACGTTATCGAAAGCTTTCTGTAATTAGGACATCCAGACATATGGCGAGCTCCAAAATGGAGCAGCTGATAAGAGCTGGAGAAGTCTTGGTGACAATGACTCCATAGGTGCAAGTCGAAACGATATACATTTATAAGGGTTTGGTGTACATTGCCCTGTAGACCATTTCTTATCTCGTTCAAAATACGCCTGTCATTCGCTGCGTTCTGTACCATTATCAATGTTATTTTGGACCTTTGTTCCCATGGGGTGAAGATGCAGTGTCATGTTGTTTTTCCCGGTAGCAATGGCGTCTGTGCCATACACGATGCATTCAGCCATGCATCTCCACCAGAACTTGAAGCACAATGATCAGGAGCACAACAAAGGAGAGGATCTGAATGCAGTGTTTCAAGCACCGATCAATAGTAAGCACTAATATGCAGTACTGTGAGGACTATCCTTGCAACAAAATGTGTGTACCTGTCTAGCTGTGGAAGCAACACTGCCTCGCTACAATCCGAAACTGATGAACAGCATCTGGGGTCTGTACAATCGGTATGCTCCGCACTCGTTCCAGAAGAACTGTGAAAAGAGCGTTGCATCCCACTTAGCCGATCCCAAAGTGAGGTACGTTCTACAAACGCTTCTTCATACACAACAGGAAAAAAATTTCCTGTGTTTATACCAGTACTTAAACTACCACAACTTAGCTTTTTACAGTGTACAATTATACTCCTGTATTATTACCCCTCGTATTATACTGCAACAATCCACATTGTTGGTTTTTGGCACAAGTAGCAGGGCATTCTATGTTAGTTGGGTGAAATGGTGACCTTGGAGCTTTATTTGCCATTTGAAACATGACTTCCAGATCCTTTGGACTCTCACTTTGGGACCGGCTGCACTGAGGTGAGTCTCTACCCAAATTCATGAGATAAAAAAACAAAACAAACATTCTTGGATGTTTCAGCACTGATGCTCGGTTGAAGGGGCTTTCCAAACTCTGTTGACCAGTGAAAGACTCGCTACCAAACTCCACTGCCTTCCTCTTCTTTTCCCTCAACAAAAATAAAAGCTCAGCACTGTTGTTTGCATCGTCTAGCTTGTACAGTTCATTCTTCCATCTTAATATGTCCTTCAAAGTAATTTGTACTATTTTCAGTATGATTCTTTGTGGTGCCCTATTAGTGCCTTGGTAGCTGCCAGAAACAAACATGTGGCACATTTAAGGTTGGCCCTTGGTGTGTTGGCTGGAATTGAAAAAAAAAAAGTATTCCTGCATCTGTCATCTTTGGGCTCTTCTTGCTCTCTGCTCGTCGCACACATTAATTTGTGTATCTTGGATGGGAAATCGGGAAAATGAACACAGGAATGTTGGAAGTATATTTAATTCATAATGAAAAACAGAAGGGAACAAGGAAACATGAAGATGTACACAAAGTGAGACTTTGTTTGTTCCATATCCATCTTTACTAGTATATTCAGTACAGCATTAACAGTGAAATACAGCATGCAGTTTATTCTGAATTTTTAGACCAGCGGACGAAATCCCTAATAGCTACCAACGTCTTTAGAGGAGAGTAGGGCGAGTGTAGCTGAAAACAGAAATATGGATATCCATCACTATGTATATATTTTGCTTTCTTTTCAGCTAGACGAACAACGTTATTACTGACAGTCGCCACACACTTTTATTCATACCTAGACAGTACATATTAACGGACGTAGGTAGCATTCTCCTTTTTTCTCTGTTTCTTCCAGGCTCCAGTTTCTCTAAAGCGAGCTCTCTCTGCCAAATACTGTTCTGTGCACTCTTCGCGAAATCCTGGCTTGTTGTACCTTCATGCAAACATGACAAGGTTTCGTGCTACACACTATTAATCCAATTATGAAATTTTTACCATTCAACCAGGCACGCCTTTAGCGCTTTGTTCTCCTTTTGACAAAGGAACGGCAGCTTAAGTCCCTCTTTCTTGCAGCACTCTCCAAATTCTGCGCGGAACACAACGAAAGGATGAAATCTTTTGGGAAGGGCAGATTGTTGTAGCTTACTTTCAACTAACTCTGTGCATTTTTCATCTCGAGCTCTGTTACGCATTATTTGCGGAATGAGGACCTCCTTTTCTACACGTCGAAGTTTTCGGTCGTTTGGGTCACCTGATTTCAAAAGGAAGTAAAAGATGTGCTGCTGTACGGCAAGCGAAAAAGAATTGGGTGCAGATGTGACAGTCACGTCGCTGTGGTGATCTCACCCAATCCTAATGGTCCTCCTGAGAAACCTTTGGGTAGTACAGTCGTCTCAACGTTCTTGGAGGACATCGTAATATGTATTTCGTCCAATTGTCGAATTGGTCGAATCACACTACGGTTGGCTAGATGGATTCTATGGTTGACTACTGTCGGCTTTGATATTCTTGCGCGTCGCGGAAGCCTGCGCTTTTTTTATGCGAGTTTCTCTACTCTGCTAGCATTTAAGATGCTTTCTTGACAGAGTACTAAAGAAACAAAAATACCTTAAAGAGTGGCACTTCTTTTTTTTTTTTTTCATTCAGTATTGTTTACTCCAAAGTTAGGATGGTTAGGACGTCAAGCAGCGCTCCGAACGACAGGCGGTAAAACGAAATTGCCGAGTCATTTAACTCTTCTCATACCCTGTTGTGGTGGTAAGTCGTTTATGAAGGGAAACTGCCCTTGCATTTATCCAACTCGCTTAATATTATTCGTATTCATCATCCGATGTGAGAAGGCGCCCAGCAGTTTTGGTTACTTCCTCTTATGCCGCCCAATTTTACGCGCAACTTCTTCTTGAATGAAGTTTGCATACTCACTCAAAAGTGCTTCATTTTATTTTTGTAAGGGCTTGCAAAATGGACCGTTTATTGAGACTTGGAGGAGGTCTTACTGGTCTTGGACAGGTATGAAAAGATAATGTTGTTCACACTCAACATAATTATGTATGTACAACGTTGGCACTCTTCTTAAAATGACAGAATCCACCAGCTAGCGATGGACCTGTGGTTGATACGGCAGAACAAGTTTACATATCTTCCCTGGCATTACTCAAGGTAACAGAACTGCTTTAGATGGCAAAAGCACATCTTATGTGTGGAACTTCTAGATGCTGAAGCATGGCAGAGCCGGTGTGCCAATGGAGGTCATGGGTCTCATGTTGGGGGAATTCGTGGACGATTACACGGTCAGGGTGATTGATGTCTTCGCCATGCCACAGTCAGGAACTGTGAGTAGTCTCTAACGCATATGAGGTCGCTTTTACATTGGACAAGTAAGTTACACGAGAGACGTTTCTTTTGCAGGGTGTAAGTGTAGAAGCAGTAGATCCAGTCTTTCAAGCCAAGATGTTGGATATGCTTAAACAAACTGGAAGGTACTGTTTCATTTCCAAATATGAAGTGAAATTAGCGAATAAGTGCGAGTGGTGATATGGATGACCAACTTGCTTTTCTCTGGGTCGTGTGTGATGCACAAAAGCAAAAGAAGGAACTAGTAGTTATATGATGTTTGTTTGTTATTTATTATCAGGCCCGAGATGGTTGTCGGCTGGTACCATTCCCATCCTGGCTTTGGCTGTTGGCTGTCAGGTGTTGACATAAACACGCAGCAGAGCTTTGAAGCACTCTCTGAACGTGCTGTGGCCGTTGTGGTGGACCCCATTCAAAGTGTCAAAGGAAAGGTGATGACTATACTACTTCATGGTAGATTATGAAACAGATATAAGTAGGGAGGTGTACCAGAATTTAAGAAAAAATAGCTACACAACACAGGCGAGCTTGTTATATGTGATAAGATGCGATTATTTTAGTGGCAATGTGATGCAACCATTGGATGACATACCAACAAAACCAAATCAATCTTCTTTGTATGTAAAGGGTTTCAATGTCTCCTTATATAGGAGGTAGACAGTCCAGAATAAGGGAGTCAGTAAGGGAGCAAGGTTGTAAGGGAATAAGGTTGAAATACGAAAATTTTTTTACTGTACATGAAGCTACAGAGAAATCCAATGCTGGGGACAATGTAAAAAATGTACATTTTACCTATCTTGCCAAGACAGGAATGTGAAGTGCATGTTTCTTGCTGTAGCCCTGCCAGAGGAGAATAGTCTAGATGTAA
>JARGYV010099859.1:20665-31402 GCA_029532675.1 Ornithodoros moubata
TTTTTCAAATGGATGTCTCCTTTCAGTGGTTTCCTTTGTATCTCAAAGTAATTTTTTGTTTCTCTTGTGTTCTGAACCCTTGTCTTTTTGTTTCTGTGTGTTTGGGATACAAGGAAACGGGAAGAGTAGCTATCTCTCATTTCTTCTTGGGTTTGGTTCCAACTTTTTTGGGTTCTAACATCTGTGGCAACTCTTTGCAGGTTGTGATTGACGCCTTCCGACTGATCAATCCGAACATGATGGTCCTTGGACAGGAACCTCGTCAAACAACCTCCAACTTAGGTCACCTTAACAAACCTTCCATCCAGGTGAGACTTCATCTGCCCTTGCCTTTAAATTAATTGGAGATCTAAATTCAGTCTCTGCTGGAATGGGACCAGTGTATGGAACAGTACAAGGAATTTGTAAGATGTTACGTCAAAATTGTGCCATGCAATAGTACCAAACTTTGAGTAAGTGGCTTCCTAATACCATGGGGGTTCGAAACAGAGTTTGAGGTGAACAAGTCGCAACGTTCTTTTGCTTTGGCCCACAAGCAGCACATACTATCTAAGACATGCGGTTGTTGTTCCAACTTGTTCTTCCCAGGCTCTGATTCATGGCCTGAATCGCCACTACTACTCAATTTCCATTAACTACAGGAAGAATGACCTTGAACAGAAGGTAAGCCTGTCTACTGCAGGGGTCCCGTTTTTCTCATCAAAGAGGGACTTGCAGATGTTGCTTAACCTGCACAAGAAGAGCTGGACAGACGGACTGACACTGCAAGAATATGACGAGCACTGCAAGGTCAACGAGAACACGGTGACAGAAATGCTTGATCTGGCCAAGGCTTACAACAAGGTACGAGGCCAAAGCAGTGTGGTCATCTATAAATGCACTCTCCTATTGCAACATTGCTACACAGTATGCAGCATCTAAAGAGTTCAAATGTAGCAGTGGTGTACTTTTCACTACCAAACCTTTGAAGGTGGAATCCTGCCCGTAACAACTGTGTTTGTTGCAGTCGCTCGAGGAGGAAGACAAGATGACGCCCGAACAATTAGCCATCAAGAATGTGGGGAAACAGGTGAGTAGTGAAGGCCTAAGCTTTTGAGTTCTGTAGGAAAACTAGGAAGGCCTACAATACACGAGGTGCAAAAATGTTTTTTTACGCAGGATCCCAAGCGCCACCTGGAAGAGAGGGTCGACGCACTGATGACGTCAAACATTGTTCAATGCCTGGGGGCAATGCTGGACACGGTTGTTTTCAAATGATCCTCTGCTTTCATTGTAAAAAAGAAAACATAATTTACATCAACAATGTGCTTTTTCATGCAGTAACAGTCCATAGAAAAGCACTGTTCAGATGGATGCAGGAGCTGCAGTCACATATGTTGCAGTCTGGTGTGGTCAATTTTTTCCAGCTCCACCAACCTGGATACAAGTGCTCATTAAGGAAAGCACATGTTATTTGTTGCTCTTTTGCATTTTCAGAAGATACGGAATACTTGCATGCTTTTTACATTGTGTCCCCCAAATTATTTTATTTTATTTTACAGTGCACTACCCCCCATATCTATTATATCTGGCATTCTTCAAAAGTTAAGATGCGCATATTAACTGCCACGTCAATGACTGCTGCAAATTTTTTTTCATCTGCACAGCGATCGACTTGCACATTGGTGTCTGGACACACCTTGCTGCACATCTAGACAGGTCCAGCCTTAAAAGCAATCGATGAAAGGATACGGTTTGAGCTGATCGGCAAACTGTTTCATCTCGTCGCCTAGAGATTCCTGTGGGAAAACAAGTCTAGATATATGGAGATGTAGAGAGTGCGTTTTTTCCTACCTGACCCGCAGGCGCCACAACGCTTAATTCGATAATGTGAGATTGTGACAGGGGCTCAATACTCTCCGGGTTTCCCTGCTGGAGAAGCTGGACGGCATAAGGAGAAAATGGCATAATAGAAGGGGTGAGGGTGCTAGACATGTTTCACATGGAAGCAGGGAACAGTTGCAGGGCATGCGTGGCCCACTGCAATCAATCAGAAGTAGGAAATTAATTACCCGAAAAACCTTCGCCACGATAACTTTCATTCGGCCCTTCTGGAAGAGGTGACCTTTGAGCACATATTCAAAGTCCAACCTGATATAAATGACCAAAGAGGGAAATCGGGGCGCTATCATACAAGAAGCCTGAGCTTGAGCAACGAGGAAAACGGACAACACGTGTTACGGAATGAAGCAACAGCACCTTACTTACCGAAAGCCAATATCGTTGAGGAACGTGATGAGGTTGTTTGAGGTGCCAACATCGATGACGCTCCTTACTAAAGTATTTCTTCCGCGATCACCAACCTCAGGCTGTCCCACGTAACGCAGGTGCCTTCGAAGCAATGAGATCACGCGATGTTAACTGAGCAGATTAAAGGGCTCTGAGTTGTTACCAAGGCATTTGAGGGCTGTCCAGCGACTGTCTCGCACGAACGGCCACTGGCGTACCTGTTGGCCCGCCTGAAGGAGAAAGAAATCAATCAGAAATCTACACGGATAATAACTTCAGGCAGACTACTAACGTATTTGGAAGACCAACTCGTAGTCTTGGAATGATTCTATGGGGGAATCTGCATTGTCGCACAGACCTCGTAGTCTATGAATCAAAACTTCGAAGGCGCCGTCCATTATACTCCCTTGCAGAAGATATTCCTGTTGAGGCACTAGGCCTACGTTACGTCGCACTGATGGCACACCTTCCATTTTATACTAAACTAGAAAATGTTTTGAAAGAGGCGTTCAATCTGCCGGCACTGCCGGAGTACTGAATGCTACCGGAATCAACAGACCGAATCCGCTAGCCATCGAAATCCAGATAAAATCCGCCCCCATTCCAATTCACAAGCCAAAAGAGAAGATAAGGTAGAGAAAAGTCGAGAGAGAGAGAGAGAAACGTACATTGACATATTTTCAATTCGCTGATCACAGACATACCGAAAGATATGCAGCAACAGAAAGAAGCGAAGCAAAAGGTCAATGGCGGCGAGCATGGTTGAAAGGTACTCTGTAGGAACATCTCTCACCATATCACTTGCAACAAAAAGTGAGAACGACTGTTAACACAGTGATGTGCTCTTTATTGCAAAGCAGCCATAACACACTTTCTCTCTCTCAAAAAAAGTCACAGTAAATATCTCATCGGTCCTCTTTAAACATGACGTGTCACAGCTGATCATCACAATTAAACATTTGACTCACTCCTAAAGATCAACGTGCCGTGACTCTTCAAAATATGTCATTTGTACGAAACAGCAAGTCCATATTAAACTAAGCATGGTACGCATCCCCCAGAAAAGCATGACTAGCAACAGAGTAACTTGAATGATGCTCAAACTTGCAACACAAAATGCTACCCAGTTACTTCAAACGCACAAATTATACTCGAGATTAAAATGAACACAAAGATGTAGCGTCCATGAAAGATAACCTCTTAACACTAACACATTGATGCAATAATATAAAGAAACAAAATGTGAGCAAGGCACAGCCTTTGCAAAACTGTAGCTAATGTCGTCATTCTTTGCAGTTGCTTTCCTGAAGCGGTCTGTGACGGATGACATAATATTAATGTAAGAATAAATTCCTTTAAATTACTTTTCAAGCCTTAAGAAAACATGTTACTGTAGAAGCTCTGTTGCACAATTTCTCAAGTCTTATGTCTTATCCTGGGACAAAGCCGTTGATGCGATTCCCTATCACTGTTGAAATAAAGAAACAATTTCATATGATGTCACTATTTCCTATGTGTACCTAGAGTATTTGTAAAAATACTTGTTGCTTTTTTTTTTATCCCATACAAGCCTTCTGTGAGAAAACGAAATACTTTCCATTCAGATGAAAGGGCTTTCACTTTCTTGTAATCCTAGCACCATCTGTCAACGATATTTAACCATTGAATGACACATCATGTGCCTGGACAAATTCGACTTGCAGTTGAATCGTTTTGTGCAGACTTCACACTTGTAGGGACGTTCGCCGGTGTGACTTCGGATGTGCCGTTCCATGTTGCACTTCTGGTTGAAACTCTTGGGGCAGAGATGGCACTGGAAGGGACGTTCGCCAGTGTGGCTCTTCAGGTGACGGACCAGGCTCATTTTCTGCTGAAACTTGCGTAGGCAGACGCTGCACTGGTACGGGGGATCCAGCCTGGTCTGCAGAAGGCTGCTGCCGAGAGCTTCTGGGTCGAATTTGCAGATGTAGAGCGCCTCTTCACTGTGGCACTTTTCGTGCATCACCATGTCCGTCGGATAATGGGAACGGTAGCCGCATTGCTTGCATTTCAGTTGGTGCTTCTTGCCTGCATCCAAATAAAGTGGCAGAGGGGTAAGGGCCCATTAATGATGTATGAAGCGTAACAGGGAAGATATTTGGCAATGCTTTGGTAACTGTGAGCACTAGTATTTGGTTTGTTGGTAGTAATATTTACATTAAATTGAATTCTGAACAGCATTGGCAATATACTCTAAAGAATGCGACATAGGGCAGTTACGAAAGCAACTTCCTCGTGACCTCTTACAGCAACTTTTTGAACCGTGCATGAGCAATAAGTTGTAAACAGTGGATAAAGCATACAATGTATAAGCAAACAATGACAATGTGAACGACAGGTGACAATGAAAATTCTATCGTCCGCTGGCTTTGCTTGCTTGTAGGCTGGTCCCAGTATGTGGCAGAAGAGAGAGGAATCTGCGAAGAGATATGAATTCAGGTTTGAATAGGTGATACAACTGAAGACTCCATTTTTATGTTTCCAGAACACACACACACAAGCTGAACGGCAATACAGTTATAATTGGGACAAAACACTCCTCAAAGCACAACTACACTGTACGAGAATTTGGTCTTGGTCCAAAAAACCACAGCACAGATAAGTCCGTCGTGAGCAGTCTTAACGTGGAAACGAATATTTGGCTAAAGCTAGAGCGGGCAAGGCGATTGCGATAGACTTGATGATGAAATAGTCCTTGAAAAATATCTGAAATATTCCTAGAAACTTGTGTTTTTCGTGCATGTGGGCCATGTTTTCCTCAAGCTGTTCACAACACGCCCTTTCCTTTCAGTTTCCCTTTCCGGCAATACAGTGTTTGCGGACTGCCAAGTCAGTTGAAGGATGAAGAGGCGAGTGCAGAGGTGAAATGACGCGGGGAGCATTTATCGTCGAAATTGTCCTGTACTCTTCCTTTTTAGCGAAACAAAGGCTTTAACATAAACATTACATACATTCGCTGGGTAGGAGCTGAGATCAAACAACGTTAGTCTGCATGAAGAAATCCGATCGTAGGCATGTTACATTTGCAGAAGTGCAGGTATGAAGTGGAGTATCAGGTTACAGCGCAGTAGTGGGGAATCGTTGTTCACCAAGCGACCTGTTTAGTCGGCTGGGGGTGAAAATACGTCCCGTTCCTGGGACGACTTTACAGGGGACTGTGCCGACATAAGCCTTTAATCGTGTGGGGAAAGCACAGGAAAAACGGCCATACAGCACAGCCAGCAGTGGGATTTTAATCCACGACTTCCCAGTGTGAACATGAAGAGCGCGCGCTTAGCCCACTCAATTGTGCCTTTTTTTTACTTATTTTGTTGGATCACATGTCAGACCGTGCTGGTGTCGCTGTTGTTCTGTCCTGTGATTCAATACAGGAACCCTAATGCTTGTCAGAGCGGAAGGTTTGGACTCGTGCTTGCTGGACCGACTTCATTGTGTCATTACTGTCCTCAGAACTCGGGCCAGGCTTCGGGCAGGCATCAGTGGCTCCTGTTCGCCTTCTGACCCCAAGGTAGCAGGTTCAATTCCCGGCCGAGGACGCCAGCAATTCGGTGATAGGGTACGGACCCTAGTACTAAAAAATAAAACATAGTGTCCCGTGCGTCGAGATTTCTTCGCACAAACCCTCAGGTGGGCCAAATTAATCCACAGACTGTGCCGTCGCTCATGATCACAGTTGTCGTCGCTAAAGCCACGAATTATTAATACTTCGGGTATTTTAGATCGATGATTTGATCACTTTATTGGTTTCGTCACTGCTAACGATCTTGGTACTTCACCAGGTTCCTGTTGGTATCGTTGGAAACGTGCTGCACGTTTTCCAAGTCAATTTCTTTTGTATTGCAGCCCATCTTCCGCCCAAGTCGAAAATATTCGCTTTGTGGTTCCTGCATAAAACGACTTCAACTTTTTGACCAATTTAAGCAGTCGGAGACGGGAATCGGAATATTTAGAACCACAATTCCAGAAATCTGTATTAGAAGCATGGGTGTAGCTGATCGCTCATATTGCCGCCACAAGAAAGATTTTACTGTCGAAGTACCTCTTATGTGCTGCACTTGTGATCCCAACAACCTTTGTTGTTCTCTTTGTGTGTGTCGTGTTAATCGGGGGATTTACTCCATTCTCACAGTGGGGCATAGGTCGAAGTGAGTGCTTAGGTCAAGCTATTAGAATAATCTCCAGTCTCTACACAATGTGCCAAGATGAGAACTGCTAAGGAACTATATGTATAGACGTCGTATTGAAAAATGGGCCACTGAAACTCGTCCATTGAAACCCACTATCTGGAATTGTGCGGAGACTCGGACCCCAGGGCTTGCTCGAGATGCGACCATGTGGTTATAAAAACTACTACTGCTATCAGTGATGACAATGAGGTTATGAATATATCTAGATGATGTTCATTTCTCTATGTGTCGCTCATTCATATACACGCTCTTATTTTATTTTATTTATTTTTATTTTTTTAACCCTTAGGCGATGGTTTCATTTCTTTCTTCTCTATTTCTTCCCCCCACTGCTATTTTGATGAATTGATAGCCTTGTGTTTGACGGTTAAGATTTCTTCCATGGACCGACCACAGGACGAACTTCGGAAAGCGCACTAATAAATCTGTGAACAAAAAGAGGCTCAGGTTTAGGCTGCATTTCGCATAAAGTTAGACGATGACAGCAAAGGACACAAGCGTGAACTACCATGTCCATCTTTATCCTTTACCGCCAAGCGAACGAACCCAGTGTGCCGGGATTGTGCCGCGTTGGAAGCCAAGTATCAAATTAGAGTAAATCGAGTACAACCCATACTTTTTTGACTGTGTAAAATAACATCACGTTCCTTAACGCGTAGATGAATCTATGAAATTCCTTTATCAGCTTTCCCGCACAGTGTGTTCTCACCGCCCAGTCCATCGAAAGTGTTACCCCGAAAAAAATAAATAAATAACCCCTTCTATATGTGTTTGTCATTGTTGGGGTCATTCCTCCCTCTACGCTTTTTAACCCGCTGCAAGCACATGCTTCCACTAACTCCCTTCTTGACCCTAACAAAGCAACCCAAGGACACAGGAACCCTAGCCCACAGGTCGGTGGCTGGGTTTTCCCCTTCCAACACAAATGACAAGCGTGCTGTGCAGCTCTTTGATACCCAATTCCGACATCTCTAAATACACTGCCAATGATGGGAAAGGAGCATAGTCTCTGTGCGAAATAGCGGCGGCTTCCAACCTGAGGCGTTTTGCTTTAACTTATCCCGGTATTAGTTAGTTGCCAGTAGCGCGTTTGCACCAAACTCTCTGAGGTTCTCAGTTATTGACTAAGGAGAAGCCGCGGAAACGTGCTGTTCATTGCACGCATGGTCGAACCTGAGGCCCAAGGGAGAGGATGTTGCCTCACGTCAGTTTCCACATCGCGTTTTTCTGTTGATGCGCTAATGCTATTGAGCATAACTGGAGAGTGTAAGCAACATGAGTGTTTTAGCAGCGATGGAGGCGCGCAATGCCCGAGTCACATGATTGAAGGAGTGAAACACTCACGAGAAACCAGTTTTCTCTGATTGGCCGATGAATGTGGCTCCGCAGAATGGAACAGCTTTCCTCACCTTTTCACCCGCTTTGAAGGCGCACTTGCCACTATGGCCGCCGCCGGTCGAGTCACAGTGCTGGGCTGTACCGCCCGGACGGCATGCTTGCTCCTCGCACTCGCGCTAGTTGTCCACTCGGAGAGCGGATCCAATGACACGGTGTCCCTGCTTGACGAGGAAATCTCTTACGAGGACGATGTTAACGGCACGTTCGAAGGGAACACCACACAGGTGGGTGCGCATTTCTTACTTTAACACGCCGTTAGAATGTCATCATTTTCGAAAGGGACCTAAAATGTTAGGAGGGGTTTGTTTGAGCGTTAGCAACTTGTGCGCGCAATTTATCTTTTCTTATAATCATTTTTCTTTCTAAGGCGTTTGGAAGACGATGCGATGGAGTATCAAGGCTTATAAACATTCTCGAAGCACATATTCCGTTTCAGTTTGCGCGAACAGCACTTTAAATATGGGTTGTTCCTAACTACAGCGCGGTATTCGTTGTACAGAAGTTCGCTGTGGGAACGCAAAATATGGTAACAAGTGGAAGCAAGCGGAAAAAGCAAGTTTGAGTTATGATTGGGCGATTTCTCGGTGGACTTGATTAAAAACTGCGACGGAACTAACGTGGGGCGGAGTTGGGGTTTCGAATCTAACTCCTATGACGATCTACACTCTACAAACAGAACTTCACCGTATAACACGGCGATGACCAATCGGTATTCCAAATGATATCTTTTACTGACCCCATTTGCTGAAAACGGTGGGCGTACGCCTTTTAAAAGATATCATTCGGAATACCGATTGGTCATCGCCGTGTTATACCTTGAAGTTCTGTTTTTAGAGTGTAGAGTAAACTCTGGTTAGCTTTCTCTACATCATTCCTCTGTTCTCTTTTTCTCATTTATTACTTTCGCACCAGATTTAACTGAAAGACGCTTCGTGTGCCGTGTTTTCCCCGATGGACCCCACAAAAACGTCGAGTAATCATCATACACGAAAGAAAGCGGATGGACCGTGCAGGTTTTTTCGACGTGGGGTGCTGTAGGCGGTTTCTATCCTGCTGCGACTGGGTTTGAGCCAGCAACACTGAGGTCTGCAATCAGCTCAGCCGAAGCGAGCTCAATGCCGTCAAAATGATGATACAGCGTCGTCTGCATTCGACGCTTGCCATGCCAGCTTGACGCGCTCTTACGAGAAAGCGCTCCGAGGCATTCGATTGCAACAACGCTGCTTTATGCTTTATGTGTTCGGGTGCAGCTCTTTAGACGTCCTCTTCAAGCGAGACTGAGCGTACGCCTCCGTTGACACAGGTCGACGGTGTCATGAAATGCCGCGTCGGGGCTAAGAACGTAATGGCGTTTGTTCTGGATAAAATCGACTTCTTTGAATCATGAAATCAAGAACGGGCAGCCTTGTGCTGGTGGACCTCCTTGACCTCAATTTCAGATGAAAGGTTCTCATTTGCTCCAACAGTGCCTGTGTAGCGCTTCTATTTCACGCAGACTCTTTTTGAACGCCTTTTACTATGCGGTCCTGCCAGGAATGAAGAACGACGTCGTCCTATGCACACGCGTGGGAACGTCACGAACCCGGCCCACTTTCTCCCGCCGATGTACTGAATGTCATTAGCGGTGAACTGCAGCACTGGCTGGTAAATTGGTTGCATGGTAGTAGAGGTACCGCTCTACGTCCGTTTCTGCGTCATGTTAACAGCTCATTGTTTCCGACCTGTTGCCACTGTACTCATATAGAGACGCAGCAGTGCGCAGCATCTCCGTAATCTGCTCGTTTTAGCCGTGGAGCAAGTTCGGCATAGTATATCGCTGTATATATTTAATAAAACGCAACCTTCGTAACAAGTCTTTTGTGTGTGTATCCGGACCAAAGCGCCAGCGAGGTCGCTGGACAATACATTTGGACGATTTCTTTGCTTATTTACGCGCCCACAAGCAGCATGATTGCCAGGAGAGCGGTGCACAATGATATCAAATTGAGTAATGCTGCAGCATGCAAACCTGAAGTTAAAAAAAAAAAAAAAGGTTTTGAAGATGCCAGTATCAGTACATCGATTTGCACAATTATAGGCGCACCGTATTCTAGTTAGTTGTTCTATGGAACATGGCTGAAGGCGAAAAGGTCGATAATGACTGAAGCTTCTGACTGGGCAATAAAAGTGAAGACGCTCAATTATGAATGTCAATTAAAGAGTGCACACACTTGAACACAAACAGTAACTCCCGGATTTTCCGAAGTCAAAACAAAGATTGCATTTCAATTTTTCAAGGATTCGAGAGTTCTGTGGTAGTAAATGCGTCCAAATTTTCGCTGTACATTCTCAATAAGTTAGGACAGACCACCACCAATTCCGTTCCAGGCCATAGAGCAGTACTCAAGGTTTGCTATAACAAAAGAACGGAACAGTCTGATGAAACAATGAGGGTCACTAAAGCCACTTGTAATTCTTGAGGTGAAACCAGGAACAGGGAAGAAGGCGCTGTTAACATTGTGGTAAACATGATCTTTGAAAGTTAGCTTGTTGTGCAGACCAAGGCCGCGAGTAACTCTTCTCAAAGGTACGCGTTCGATTTCATTCAATGGGATAAGGTTTTCTAGCAAAAGATACAACACATGCTTTCTCAATGTTGGGGAGAACAACGTTTGACTTGCACTATGCTACGACGGAATCAGTGTTACGTTGTAGAGGGTGGCAGTCTCTATAGCACTGCCAACACACCCATACATTTTAATATCGTCGGCATACTAAAGCTGGAAGGCTCAGCTCACAATGCGAGACAGGTCATTGACAAATGTGTTAAAAAGAACGGGTCCTACACTCTAAAAACAGAACTTCA
>JARGYV010099860.1:0-26614 GCA_029532675.1 Ornithodoros moubata
TGTGTGTGTGTATGTACGCACATCATGTTTCAACCTGTGTATATGGGGTTTCCTAGCTTTAGCACAGTAATTTTTGCTGGTGTATTCAAAGTTTCGTCTGGTCTCCTGCAAACGTTGCAACATTAGTTGTGCACCTTATTTGTTTGCGCATGACCTTCCTCTCTAGAGGCACATCACACAAAATTATCTTTTAAAATATACTTTTTATTGCTATTGACTAAGCCCAAATATGTAAGGGGCAAAGTTGATCATGCAGAGAGATGTGTTCAGATAAACCAGCTAAAGCTAAACCAGCAGCCTCTGGCTGGGTTGTTAGCATGTCCGCCATACAATGCCCAGGTTGTGAGTAAAAATTATTAATGTGAGTTATCTTTAATAAGGAGTATAAAAATGCTGTGCCACGTGTCCAGATTTTGGCACACATGCAAGAACCTAAGGATCAACAGATTCAATCCACAAACAGGCCACTGTGGCTTTGTTCACAATCACAGTCGTCCTGCGACATAAAGTCACAAATTTTAAATATTTAAGGTACCATAAAGAGTTGGGCTATGTTGACCACAACATGTTATTTTTTCCTCAGAAACCTGATGCATTCATCCAGCCTTTGGAGAATGTGCACGTAAAAGAAGGTCGCGACAAGCAGGCCCGATTCCAGGCCGTCTTCTCCAAGAGTGGCATCAAGGGAAAATGGTTCCGAAACCGACAGGAACTCTTTTTGGGCAAAAAATTCCACATGACAAGCCAGGGTGACTTGCACGTCCTGGAGATCATGAACCCAACTGTGGACGACGCTGGAAGATACACTCTTACCTGCCTGGACACCAGCTGTGCTGCCATGCTTGAAGTGGATGGTAAGAGGCATTCAAGTCCTGCAGTCACATGATGCACAATGACATGGTGTCTGGCTGCAGTGAGGAGTTATATTTGAAAAGAGTGCCACTACAGGGTCTACAGAAAATACTACTGTAAACAAAAGGTAGTTTCTCAGCTAAGACTCCTGAGCCTGGTCAGGAGGTCCCTGTATGAGCAGCTGTTTAGTGCTTCCTATCGAAACTGTGGGAGATTATAATCTGTTTATATAAAACACAAGCCTACATGCACGTACATCCTTTTTTTTTTCGTGTGTCCAGACCCTGACCCAGTGTACAAGTTCACAAAGAAACTGCCGACTCGCATGGAGCAGTTCACCATGAAAGAGCTTGTGCTTGAATGTACTTGCAACAGCCACAAGGCCCGAGTGCAGTGGCTGAAAGATGGCAAGAAGATTGCGGTGAGTTGCTAGGACTCCATGTGCATAGGTATAATATGCAGTGAGACATTAAGGCTAAAAGGAAAACAGTGGTAAGAAGTGCTTTAGAGATTCTCTCTGCAAATCAGATGCACTGCTTCATTCATCTCTGCTTCAATTGTGCTCCAAGTTTACCCCAGCATTACATGTTCGTTTCATTCTAGTGTCCCATATGCAATTCCTTACATTGTTTGCATTTGAGATACTTGAACATGTCTCATGTTTCAGGCGAGCGACAAGTATGTAATAGAGCAAGATCAGTTTGGAAAGAAGATCTTGCACGTCTTAAACTGTACCCTGGATGACACTGGTGAATACACTTGTAAGATCAGTTCAGAAGAGAAGACCACTTGCAAAGTAACCATTGCAGGTATAGTTGTTTATCTTAATATGCAGGTACATCCTTGATGTTCTTTTCAGTATAATCTAATAATTTTTACTTGAGAATGCACTGCAGTGCATAATGACACAATCGGGAGTCCCATAAACTTGAATCTCCCTTTGTGAATATCTTGAATTTCCTGAATTACAGAGTGGTAACCTACATATATTCTATGTTTCTTTGTCTTTGTTGTCCAGAACGGCAGTTCCAGTTCATGAAGGGGCTGAAGAGCTTCAAGATCTTCGAGCAAGAAAGTATCACTCTTGAATGTGAGGTTGATGAATGGGAAGCACCTGTCCAGTGGTTCAAAGATGGCAAGGAGATAAAGAGTGACAAACAGTAAGTCGTGCCTCTCCATTTGAAATTCTATGGAGTAAGTAACTCTCTGTACTAAGCTCTGGTGTTTACACCGCAGCCTGCAAATCTCGTCCGAAGGCCGCAAACGACGCGCTTACATCAAGGCGGCGAAGGTCACAGACGAAGGTCACTATACTTGCAAGACAAATGCTGATGAAACAACTGGAGAGCTATTAGTTGAACGTAAGTTGTAAGCAGCAAAGGTCTCAATTCCGAAGCATTCACAAGCACTATGATGCTTCTTAATTTTCAGCGGCCAACAAATTCAACAAGAAACTGAAGGATGTGGCAGCACTAGAGAGGGAAGAAGCTGTTTTTGAAGTGGAGTTCCTGGACCGCTTAGCTCCTGTTAAGTGGTTCAAGAATGGAGAAGAACTTAAGCCCAATGAAAGGTATGCACCCTAACAGCGCGAGGTCATCTATAACGTACATGCGATAATTGATTGATTGGGTTCATCAGAATACACATGAGAACGACCGAGGATGGACGTCAACAACTCGTCTTTACAAGGTGTGAGATGGAAGATGATGCTGAATATTCTGTCGAGTGCAAGGACCTCAAATGCTCAGCTAGGCTAACCGTCACTGAAGGTTTGTGGTTGCAAGCATGCCTAATTTGCACCATTGTTTGAAGCCACTTTCATTGTTTATTGCAATGACTATCCAACTTTGAAGAGAGTGGTTCCTTCTATTCTTACTTTTTAGCTGAGAAGGCCCCAGTGCTCAAGTTGGACAAGACCAATTTCACTGGCGACACTGGCAAGCCATTGGTGATTGAAGTTCCCTATCAAGGTAGGATATTCTCAAAATCACCATGTCCTCGAGATATTATTTTTTACTTTGTCCTGTTGAACTTGTTCATTAGTTGACGATACCACATCGTGTTTGTAACAGTGACCGGTGTCCGAACATCTGAAGTTGTCCCTAAGCTGTTGCGAAACGGACAGCCCGTGCCGAAGAGTGAGATTGACATGGCCGTGAAGAACGACATGGTCGTTCTAACGTTTCGTAAACCTGTACGAGGCTCTACTGGACCGTACGAGTTTTCCCTAAGCAATTCTCAGGGCGAAGCCAAAACACCAATCAACATCAATATCCTGGGTAAGTGAAGCTGGTGATAGCATTGCGCATCCGTGTAGGTGAAACACAACTGCTTTGTATGTAGACGTGCCATCGCCACCTGAAGGGCCTCTGGAAATCACAGACATCTACAGAGATCGTTGTAAATTGAAATGGAAGCCACCAAAGGACACAGGTGGTGTCCCTCTTCAGCATTATGTTGTCGAACGACAGGATCTAGGAGCGCGCGGCGGTTGGACTGAGGTCATGACTACGGAGAACACCTCTGTAGATGTCAAAGACCTTACTCCAAAGAAGGAGTACAAGTTCCGCATACGTGCAGTCAACAAAAAGGGAGCCTCTGAGCCTCTCTCTGCTGACAAGACTATCCTAGCTAAAGATCCTTATGGTAAGACTATGGCTTCAGGACTAAGCTGTCCGGCCTACAATCCCATAATCTTGTACATCTGCAGATGAACCATCCAAGCCTGGTTCAGTCGAGGTCACTGATTGGGACGCTGATCGTGTTGACCTGAAGTGGGAGAAGCCAGAGAAGGATGGTGGTGCCCCCATAGAATCTTACATCATTGAATACAAGGACAAATTCTCAAAGGACTGGGTCGAAGGAGCGGTAAGTTATGTTCTTTACGAGGTTCATCGCACATAGTTTTTGTTGAAAGCTGCTGCAAATTTCATGTCATTCAATGGCTTAGAGGGTAAAAGCTGACAAGACACATGGCCGTGTGGGCGATCTCAAAGAAGGTGTTCAGTACGAATTCCGTGTCCGCGCTGTCAACAAGGCCGGTCCCGGTGAACCTAGTGATCCAACTAAGCCTATTATTTGCAAGCCAAGATTTGGTGAGAGATTTGTTCTGCCCTTCTTGCCAAGCCCAGTGGCGTGTGTTTGAATTGTGTTTGCTCCTCCTTATAGTCAAGCCTTACATCCTTGGAGACGGCCTGAAGAGTATGACTATCAAAAAGGGAGGAACCGTCAAATATGACATTGATTTTAAGGGTGAACCACCACCGGAGGTCACATGGGAACAGAACGGCAAGAAGCTTGTTAATAATCAAAGGCACGTTTTCTTCTTCTGTCCAGTTTTTTAATGCGTAATCGTAGAAACCTGTACAAGCCGTATAGGTCTGTAAACATTTTAGCATTAGCATAATATCCTGGTGTACGAGTTCTGCTTTTGTTATTACAGGCGATGAGGGCTAGACTGGAGTATCTAAAGACTTTTGTTGAATAATGACCATAATGACCCTGAGTCCTTTTCACTGGACTAGTTTGCATTTACCGCTGCAAGCATAATTATTGCATTTATTGTGATTTGCCTCTTGTTTGTTATTCTTTTATGTAACAATATGCACCTATATTGTTTCTATAAGCGTTTATCAGCACACACGCAAGAATTCATCTTCTAAGATGCACCTTGATGCGTTATGACTAATGTGATCTTATCTACAAATCTTGTAGGACAGTCATTGAGGTGACAGACAAATCTACCTCCTTATGCACCAAGAACGCTGTGCGTGGTGACAGTGGTAGATACACACTGAAGCTTACCAACAGCAGTGGCACTGTGTTCTCTGAAGCTGATGTCGTTGTTTTGGGTGAGAAGTTCTTGTTCCCTTCGAGACCTGACCAACCTTTAACCTCTCGAAAAACTTCTCAGACAAACCTACAATGCCCGGAGGACCTCTGCTGATCGAAGAAGTCCGTGCGGACCACGTCGACCTCTCCTGGAAGAAGCCGGCAGACAGTGGAGGCTCCGACCTCAAGGGCTATGTTGTTGAGAAGCTGGACACAGAAAATGACCGGTGGATACCTGCCGGGGAAGTTGGCCCCAGCGACACAAAAGCCCGAGTTGACGGACTCACCAAGGGCAAGAAGTACAAGTTCCGTGTCAAAGCAGTGAACAAAGAAGGCGAATCTGAACCTCTGGAAGTCGGGGAGCCTGTTGTTGCTAAGAATCCTTACGGTAGACTCAACTTTCTTTTTACTTGCTTAGATTACCTACCTCAGGAAACCTTGCATTAAACATGATTGTCTCCTGGCAGACGAGCCTGGCAAACCTGGAGTTCCAGAAATTGTGGACTATGACAACACTAAGGTGGACCTCAAGTGGGAGAAACCAAAGAATGATGGAGGTCGTCCTATTCTTCACTATGTCGTTGAAAAAAAGGACAAGCACAGCCCAGACTGGGAAGAAGCCCTTAAGACACCAGGGGACGTTTGTGAAGCAAGTGTCAAGGGCCTCAAAGAGAACACCGTCATGCAGTTCCGAGTTCGTGCCGTCAACAAGGCCGGTGTCGGCGAGCCTAGCGACCCAACAGCCAATCACATTGTGAAGCATCGTAACCGTAAGTTAAACCTGATATGGTGTGAATATCTTCCGAAGCATAGAGCTCTTGATGAAAGCTTGCAGGCTCTGAGTACTAGACTTCAGATTGGTACCCAATTAAAATTCTATAGTCACAATAACTGGCAGTTATTTCTTGCTACATTGTTGTAGGGTGGAATGACTTTACCCACCACATCACTTCAATAACTAGATTCAAGACTCAATCATTAGTTCTACAACATGATCATAGATTTCAAAACATAATTGTAATCTAATATGTTTTATAGCTTGCGTTCATATGTGTGTTTCAGTTTACCTCATGCTTATCATTTGGCATTTATAATTCATACATTTGTCCTGTTTGCATGTACAGAATATGCAATGGGCATATGTACATTCATATTTTATGACCTGCACAATTTGATTGCATAATCTGTGTTTCTGTTAACAGCAAACATGTTCACGTCACGTAATGTCCTCTTGGATTTTTGCGGGTACATTAAAAAGAATAGGCATGTTGTTGAAAGAGGCTGTCAGTTAAGAGCCAGAAGGACGCTAGTGCAGGATTGCATCAAACATTCAGTTCACTGTATCTTGAATTTTATAATCTTCTTTTGTCTCTCAGTGAAACCACGCATCGACAGGACCAACCTGAGAAATGTGATGTTGAAGGTTGGTCGGTCGCACGTCTACGAAGTGGACATCATTGGCGAGCCTCCGCCCGAGGTGACATGGACTTTCAACGATTCCCACAAGTTGAGCGATGACGAGCACACCAAGATTGAAAACAAAGACTATCACTCAGACTTCTCAATCACAAAGGCTTTGCGAAAGCAGTCTGGAAAATACACTATCACGGCCACAAACCGAAATGGTCGTGATGCCGTTTCTGTAGACATTACTATCCTTGGTAAGTGTCTTTCAGCCTTATGCTTCAACCTCAATTTTCAGCCTTGTGGCTCCCACTCTGACACATTATAAAGTGATGCTTAGAACCTTAGAACTTGATCATAATTTCAGGCAAACCGGACAAGCCAGAAGGACCTCTAGAAGTAAAGGATGTTCACAAGGAAGGCTGCAAGCTGAAATGGAACAAGCCGAAAGATGACGGAGGTGTTCCCATCAAACATTATGAGGTTGAAAAGTTAGACAAAGACACGGGGCGGTGGACTAGAGTGGGCAAGTCCGAAAAACCTGAGATGGAAGTGACTGGACTGACACCAGGGAAGGAGTACCTGTTCCGTGTTACTGCAGTCAACGATGAAGGGGAGTCAGAACCTCTGGAAACCCTTCAAGGAACTGTTGCAAAGAACCCATATGGTGAGTGGTTTGGATTGAGACAAAAAACAGTAGAGTATGGTTCTGTTCTTAACATTATACTGTGCTTCCAGAACTGCAAAATGTGAACTCAGTAATTTGAGAAATATCTATGTTTAGGTGTTACCGAGACTGAATGGGGCTGATGGAAGGAACAAAAAAAAAAAAATGTTTTGAAAAAGAGCAGTATCTACTATTACAAAGAAGAACACATACCTTTTTGTTTTAATGCTTATGTGTGGCTTAATTTTTTTACCTGCAGACGAGCCAACAAAGCCTGGCACTCCCGAAATCACAGACTACGACAACACAAGTGCCGACCTTAAGTGGGAACCTCCCAAAAGTGACGGCGGAGCTCCCATTGAGAAGTACGTTGTGGAAAAGAAAGATCGCTTTAGCACTGAGTGGGAGAAAGCTACCGAAGTGCCCGGAAACAAGCCCGAGGCTAAAGTTACGGGACTTAAAGAGAGAAGCGAAGTCCAGTTCAGAGTGGTTGCCGTCAACAAGGCAGGCCCTAGCGAACCTAGTGAACCTACCAGGTCTCATGTTGTCAAGCATCGCAAATGTGAGTACGACTCTATATCCTGTTCTTGATGGTCTTGAGAGGCCGTGCTGTGTACTGCTGCTGGAATTGCTGTTTCACCGTCATGTTGATTCCTCCAGTGAAACCTTACATTGACCGAACCAACTTGGATCCACTCATGGTCAAGAAAGGCAAGCCCGTTCGCCTGGATGTCAACGTCAGGGGCGAACCGCCCCCGAAAATCACCTGGAAGTTGAAGGACAAAGTATATGAGCCAAAGGATGTTCATCAGCTGTCTCTTCATGTTGTATTATTTGTTAAAGGTGGTGGAGACAAAGGATAATGTTGATATCGTCAACGTTGATTATAACACCAAGCTCAGCATCAACGACTCTCAGAGGAAGGACAGTGGGATGTACACCATCATTGCCGAAAATGAACATGGCAAAGATGAGGCCACTGTTGAGATTGTTGTGTTGGGTGAGTTCGGTGTAGCAGACCCTTGTTTACTCAAAGGGGCAGCCTTAATTGATGGTGTGACACTTTAAATGTACACCATTTTACAAACATTATGATTTTACATTATAAAAAAATTCATCACAACCTACTCTTCTCAGCTGCTCCTTCCCGTCCTGGTGGACCTCTGAAAGTCTCTGACGTCAATGCTAAAGGCTGCAAACTAAAATGGAACAAGCCGGACGACAATGGCGGCAAGCCTATCCAAGCGTATGTCGTGGAGAAGATGGACACCAAGACAGGGACATGGGTTCCTGTTGCACATGTGGATCCAGATGAGACTGAGTGTCCAGTCACTGGATTGATCCCTGGTAAGGAGTACCAGTTCAGGGTAAAGGCTGTGAACCCCGAAGGAGAGTCCGAACCTCTTGTCACGGACTCCCCGATACTTGCAAAGAATCCTTACGGTGAGTACATCCTGCTAACCTGAAGCAGTGCACAACATAATGTTTGCTGTTTCAATTCTAGATGAACCTACAAAGCCCGGACAGCCAGAGATTGTGGACTATGATGAGAAGCATGTGGACCTCAAGTGGAGCCCTCCCAAGAGCGATGGTGGTGCTCCAATCACCGGGTATGTTGTTGAAATGAAGGATCGTCTTGGTGGCAGCTGGGAACCGTGCTTGGAGACCAACAGCTCTAAACCTGAGGCCAAAGTGGAAGGACTCACTAAAGGGCAGCAGTATCAGTTCCGTGTCCGTGCAGTGAACAAGGCAGGACCCAGTGAGGCTAGTGAGCCCACAGGAATGCACCTCTGCAAGGAACGTTTCTGTAAGTGTTCTTGTGGTTACCCAATAAGGTTGCATCTTTAAGAGTGCCCAGCAATGGAACTGAAGATGAAGGTGAACCTTTATATCCTTTCGCACAGTGGCACCAAAGATCATACGGGACACGCTGCAGAACATCACCATACGAGCTGGTCACATGGCAAAAGTTAATGCTGAAGTGATTGGAGAACCACCTCCGAAGACGACGTGGTCATTCCATGGCAAGGAATTAGAACCATCAGACACTGTGAAAATTGAGGACCAGGACTACAAGACATTCCTCTGCGTCACCAACATCACCCGCAAGAACTCTGGAAAGTACACACTCAAGGCAGAGAACTCTTCTGGAAAGGATGAAGCGTCTATTGAGATACTTGTCCTAGGTGAATGACCTCTATGTTGATGGCAGTCTTTCTGGTTGAATCCTTCTGACTAACCATACCATTGTTCACAGACAAGCCAACTAAGCCTGAAGGCCCACTGGATGTGACGGACGTGGATGCCAAGGGGTGCAAGTTATCCTGGAACAAACCTAAGGATGATGGTGGTCTGCCTCTGGAGGGATACCAGGTCGAGAAGATGGATACGGCAACAGGACGTTGGGTGCCTTGTGGAAAGGCTGACAAGGACACCACTGAACTGAAGGTTACGGGCTTGGAGCCAGGAAGGAAGTACCAGTTCAGGGTCAAGGCAATTAACCCTGAAGGAGAATCAGAACCTCTTGAGACGGAAAGAAGCACCCTCGCAAAGAATCCTTATGGTAAAACATCATGGTACAACCTTTCTTGCCATTTACATTTTTACCTCACGTCCTAACAGATGCTCCTGGAGCACCCAGCATGCCAGCCATCAAGGATTACGATAACGATTTTGTAGACCTCAAGTGGGATCCCCCACTGAATGATGGTGGTGCCCCCATCACTGGGTATCAAATTGAGAAGAAGGACAAGTACAGCAATAACTGGGTGCCCTGTGCGGAAATCATTGGTAATGTTCCTGAAGGAAAAGTCAAGAACCTTCAGGAAGGCGACAAGTATGAGTTCCGTGTGCGTGCTCTAAACAAGGCTGGTCCAGGTGAACCGAGTGAAGCAACTGCTCCACATCTCATGAAGTACAAGAATCGTATGTATTCTTGTTTTATATTTTATTTGTTTACCACATAGAGCTTTGTAGTGAAGGCAACTCATACATATGACAGTTGCAAAATGCACCTAGCATAGCTGTACATGAAATGAAGCCATCTAGCTCTTCTATATGTTTATTTGGTAAAGTTCTTTCTGACTAGAGGGATAGTCTCATAGTAAGGGGTTGTAAGCACAACTTTCAGTATCCCAGGAAACATTCAATGTTGTAAAATACGTACAATAGAAGCAATGATAATGCATGTGTAGGAATACGTGGTCAAATGAACAGTCAAAATATGCTTGTCACCATTTTGATTTATTTCTGGCATTCAAATAAGCAATTGAACAATTATTGTCGTATGAACATATATTGTCAGCCTCTGAATTCACCACATTGTCTTCACAGTGAAACCTCGAATCGACCGCACAAACCTACGTAACATGACTGTCAAGGTCGGACAGTCTGTTAACTTTGATGTCGACGTCATTGGTGAACCTCCACCAAAAGTGGAATGGTTCCTTGAGAACCGTCCGGGGGCACTCCAATCTGATGAAGTCTACTGCATTGACAATGTCGACTACAACACCAAGTTCTTCATCTTGCGTGCTACTAGGAAAGAGAATGGCGTCTACCATATTAAAGCCACCAATGATTCAGGATCAGACGAAGCAACAGTGGAGATTACTGTACTCGGTTAGTGTAGAACATTGCATTTTCAGTGCTTGTTTAAATTTTCAGCACCAACCTGTCTGTTCAGGTGCCTTAGCATAGCATAACAGTATGGTCTGTTTTCAGGCAAGCCATCAAAGCCGGAAGGGCCACTGGAAGTCTCTGATGTACGCAAGGATGGCTGCTCTCTGAAATGGAAGCCACCAAAGGATGACGGTGGAAGTCCTATTGAGAGCTACGAGGTTGAGAAGATGGACGAGGAGACCGGACTGTGGGTTCCAGCTGGAAGGACTACAGAGCCCAAGTTCGAAGTGAAGAACTTGCAGCCTGGCAAGAAATACAAGTTCCGTGTTCGTGCCTGCAATAAAGAAGGGGACTCGGAGGAGCTTGAGACAGATGCTGGCACTCTGGCTAAGAATCCATTTGGTGAGTTGTCATTTTGCATTAGCTTATAGCTTTTGGAACCTTCTCAAAGTCATCAGCTACTTTTTATGCATTGGGCGCAAACATGCACTCGGCAGTAACCAGTGCTGAGAGGGGTCCAGAGCATTGCCTGGTAAACCCCTCAAATATACGCCAAACCTGGTGTAAGGGCTAATGCGTCTGCACTACCATGTGGAAGGGGATACTACGCTTCACTCAACAACAAATGACTGCAATGCGTGCATTTTTAGTTTTAGTTGTTAACATTGCTTCTTTTTATGATATAATATAATAAAAAAATATAATTTTATGATATAATATGTACCTACAGATGAACCTGGCAAGCCAGGACGTCCTGAGCCAACGGACTGGGACACAGACCATGTGGATCTCCAGTGGTCTCCACCAGCATCCGATGGAGGAGCACCAATCACATCTTATGCGGTGGAAAAACGCAAAAAGGGTTCTCACAAGTGGCTGAAGGCTAAGGAAGTGCCCGGAAAGCAGACGACGGCTACGGTCGACGGCTTGGATGAAGGTGAAGAATATGAATTCCGCGTCATTGCGATTAACAAGGAAGGTCCCAGCGAGCCAAGCGATGCTTCACGATCTGTTGTGGCTAAGCCCAGGAAACGTGAGTCACTCTCTTCATCCTTAATTCTGAGACTGGTAAACTAGTATTCATACAGCCCTATAGAGTTTGCAAAACAACCTACAGTACTGTAGTTGTCTGCCGTTGCAGCAGTTACAAACAGCTTTCTTTTTTTTCTTTTTTCAATAGTTGCTCCTCGTATTGATCGCACAAACCTCAAGGACACGACCATCAAGAGCGGACAGGCAATTAAATTTGATGTTGACGTCAAGGGTGAACCATGCCCGACGATCGAATGGTCCTACGATGGTGAACCACTTAAACCCACTGATAAGATTAAGATCGATATTGAGGACTACCACACACTGTTCATCCTCACTGGTGCAAAGCGGGCTCATAAGGGCAAGTACACGATCACTGCCAAGAACATCCACGGAACAGATGAGGTCACTGTAGATCTCCAAGTGCTAGGTGAGAGTCTAATGAGTATAAGAGAGATTAATTTTCATTCTAGTCATGTGGCATTGATTAATTAATTGATCGTCATCAGGAAAACCGGCCAAACCTAAGGGACCCCTGAAAGTGTCCGATGTCACAGCCGAGGGTTGCAAGCTCAAGTGGGACAAACCCGAGGATGACGGTGGAGAACCGATCCAGCAGTACGTTGTAGAGAAAATGGATATGGACACTGGACGTTGGGTTCCCGTCACTACATCTAAGACACCCGAAGCCGAGATCCAGGGATTGGTGCCTGGAAAGGAGTACAAGTTCCGTGTCCGCGCAGTCAATCCTCAAGGAGAGTCAGAACCACTTGAAACAGACATACCCATTGTGGCTAAGAATCCATTCGGTATGTGATTTTTTATTTTATTTTTTTATGGCAGTCTTTTGACTGGCGTTCTTTTAGTTTCTATGAACTTAGTTTGTCGTTGCCAGACTTAAGTGTATGTATCATGGCATTAACAGGAGTGCTATTGTGTTCTCTGAATGGACAGGTTGATTCGAGTGCTAACCACATCGTGCACCATTACCCTAATAAACCCTGAACTCTGCCTTGTTTCTTGTTTTGCCAGATGAACCTGGCAAACCTGGCAAGCCTTCTGCGAAGGACTGGGACAAGCACCACGTTGACCTGTCTTGGCAACCACCAAAGGACGACGGTGGAGCACCAATCACAAGCTACATAATCGAGAAGAAAGACAAGTATAGCAGCAAGTGGCAAAAGGCTGTCGAAGTCATTGGTGACAAGTGCGAGGCTCGTGTGCCCGACCTCATTGAGGGCATGGAGTACCAGTTCCGGGTGAAGGCTGTCAACAAGGCTGGCCCTGGTGCTCCCAGTGATTCCAGTGAGGTGGTCAAGGCTAAGGCACGCTATGGTGAGAGCTTTGTGTTTGTTGCAGTCTTGCCTGAAACTCTGATTGTAAAACTCTCTAAACTAACTTATAAAAGTCAGTAGCTAAACTGGTACTGTCTTCAGAAGTGCCTCTAGTAAAATTTCTGTAACTAACTGCAAAACATATTGGTTTGTGGTGAGTGAAGATTCTGACCTTAGTTAAAAGCGTTTGGTGGTAGACTAATCGAAGTAAATGCATAAAATTAACTTTTTTTCTTATTTACACTGTGGCATGCTAAGTGTTTTAGGTTTTGTGGATAAATTACGATTAAAAATAATATTATTTGAAATGACATCTGTGTGATGGACTGCTCGAGTTTCTAAATTCGTCGCTAGCTGTCGAACGATAGTTGCCAGAATGCAACAGTGGTTTGTTGCTGCGGACATATAGGGAGACACTTGGCTTACAATAAACTTCATCAACAGAGGCTCCAAAGATTGACAGATCGACGTTGAAGGATATGACGATCCATGCCGGACAGGGTATTAAGTTGGATGCCCGTGTGACCGGTGAGCCTGACCCAACCAAGACATGGTTCGTCAACAAAGAACAAATCAAGGAAGGTGGCCGATACACATTGGACAAGGAGCCCCACCGCATTAAACTTACCCTTCATAGTGCTGAGCGCAAAGACACTGGTGACTATAAACTGGTGGCAGAAAACAGCTCTGGCAAAGATGAAGTTACGGTCAAGCTCGTTGTACTTGGTGAGTTGAAACAATGAGAATCATGTTCGTAGACCCTATCGTTCCTACATGGTTCACTAAAATATGTTTCTTTGCGGATTCGTTTCAGACAAGCCCACTGCCCCTGAAGGTCCTCTCGAAGTTTCAAACGTTCATGCCGAAGGCTGCAAGCTCAAGTGGAAGCCACCGGCAGATGATGGCGGCCAACCTGTGGACAACTATGTTGTAGAAAAGATGGATACTGACACCGGACGCTGGATTCCTATTGGGCGCCCTACAAAGCCTGAGATGGAGGTCAGCAATCTCGAGCCGGGAAAAGAATACAAGTTCCGTGTCCGAGCTGTCAACCTCGATGGAGAATCCGAGCCACTGGAAGCAGAGAAGGGCATTGTGGCCAAAAATCCTTATGGTATGTGCTGGCATGTTCAGAGGATGAATTACCTCAAGTCACAATACTTATGAGTAAATGTACCCAACAGATGCACCTGGAAAACCGATGTCCCTCGAAGTCACCGACTGGGATAAGGACCATATGGACCTGAAGTGGCAGCCACCAACAAAGGATGGTGGGGCCCCTATTGAGAAGTACATTATTGAAAAGAAAGAAAAGGACAGCCCTGTCTGGTCTAAGGCTGCCACCGTAGATGGAAAGACATGTGAAGGTCGCGTGCCAGATCTCATCCCTGGCGAGGCTTATGAGTTCCGGGTTCGTGCTGTCAATGCTGCGGGTCCTGGTGAGCCATCTAACACTACAAAGCCTATGGTGGCAAAACCACGAAAAAGTGAGTACATCTCTCTTATTCTCTATCATATTTGTAGAACAGAAGTTCAACCAGGTGCTTTTTCTTTGTCTGCAGTGGCTCCGAAAATTGAACGCCGTAACCTGAAACCCATCACAGTGAAGGCCGGTCAGCCATTTGAGTTTGACGTCAAAGTTCAAGGTGAACCAGCTCCTACCGTTACGTGGTTCCTCGGATCCAAGCCTGTAGAACAGCGGTCAACACTTGGTGTGAACAATGTTCCCTACAATTCGAAACTGACCTGCGACAAGACTGAACGCAAGGACAACGGCACATATCGCATTGTAGCTACGAACCAGTATGGCACAGACGAGGCTGAAGTGGACGTCACCGTCGTCTGTGAGTTTAGGGATGTCTATTCCTTCCACGGCTTTCTATAATGTACTGCACTTTTTTCGTATCAGCAAAGCCCTCCAAGCCCGAAGGCCCATTGGAGGTGACGGATGTCCGCAAAGACGGTTGCAAGTTGTCCTGGAACAAACCCAAGGATGACGGTGGAGAACCTATCACCAAGTATGTTGTGGAGAAACAGGATCCTGATACCGGTGTCTGGGTACCGGTTGGTGCCAGCCACGCTCCTGACATGCAAGTGACAGGACTAACGCCAGGCAAAGAGTACCAGTTCCGTGTCAAGGCTGTCAACAAGGAAGGGGAGTCCGAGCCCCTGGAGACAGTTCTTCCAGTGCTGGCTAAAGATCCCTTCGGTGAGTTGCAGGAGGTGTGTCTGCCTCCTCCACATTCAGCATTTCACGCTAGCACTGACAACACTGCTATGTTTTGCCCTATCTTATGCTTCATATTTCTATTACCAATAGTTGCACCGTCAGCGCCAGGCAAACCAGAACCAACAGATTGGACAAAGGACAAAGTAGACCTGAAGTGGAGTGCCCCAGACGAAGATGGTGGCTCTCCCATCTCCCATTACGTCATAGAAAAGAAGGAAAAGGGCAGCCCCAAGTGGGAGAAAGCCGCCGAAGTGCCTGGCGACCAGTGCAAGGGAACCGCCCCCTTCCTGGAAGAAGGGAAGGAGTACGAGTTCCGCGTCATTGCCGTCAACAAGGCAGGCCCAGGAGAACCCAGTGAAGCCTCCAGGCCTGTCGTGGCCAAGCCTCGCTTCTGTGAGCTTCATTTTTTTCTTTGTATATGTGCATAAAGTAGGGTAGTAAATTATCGTTCTCTCCAACAGTGGCGCCGCGCATCGACCGCAAGAACCTGCGTGACATAACTCTAAAGGCAGGGCAGCCCATCAAGTTTGATGTCAACGTGCAAGGCGAACCTCCGCCGACGATCATCTGGTCTTTGGAGGGCCAGACACTCAAGAGTGACAACCATCGCTCAATCGACACCGAAGATTACAACACGAAGCTCTCGGTCCGTCGTGCAGAACGTTCGGACACTGGAACCTACGCTATTGTTGCAACCAACAACTCCGGCAAAGATGAGGCCACCGTTACAGTCACTGTACTCGGTAAGTTTTAGCTGTGGACTGTACAGTCTAGCACTGTTAAGCTTGATACGCAATTATGAAAGGAGAGTCTTTTGGAAACAAAGCTTAACAAACACTGTTCTAATTCTATCTAAATTTGTAGATAAACCTACAAGTCCAGAAGGTCCACTGGAGGTGTCGGATGTTCACAAGGATGGCTGTAGGCTCAAGTGGAAACGACCCAAGGACAATGGCGGCATGCCACTTGATGGATATCTTGTTGAAAAAATGGAGCCAGAAACTGGTGTCTGGGTACCAGTTGGAAAGACGAGAGAACCAGGTATGTACAGGTTCTCGTAACGCAGATCTGTGCACCTCTCAGCATTTGTATGTGCTTATCATATCTTTGTTTCTCTTTTATGAGCAGGAATGGACGTGACTGGCTTGACCCCTGGTAAGGAGTACAAGTTCCGTGTGAAGGCTCTTAACAAGGAGGGCGAGTCTGAACCACTCGAAACAGACAAGCCAATTGTTGCCAAGAATCCATTTGGTAAGAAAAATAATTTTATTTTTCTCACAATAAAAGCCCTATAACTCTCTGACCTATTGTCTTTTGCTTTCAGACGAGCCAGGCAAACCTGGGGACCTGAAGGCCACGGATTGGGACAAGGATCATGTTGACCTCAAGTGGACACCTCCTACAAATGACGGAGGTGCCCCCATTGAAAAATATGTTATCGAGAAGAAGGATAAATGGGGAGATTGGGAAAAGGCTGCAGAAGTTCCAGCCGACCAGACAAAGGCTACGGTTGGAAACCTTGCTCCCAACCAACCCTATGAATTCCGCGTTCGCGCTGTCAACAAAGCCGGACCAGGAGAGCCGTCAGATGCTACACTGCCTATCATAACTAAGCCACGTAAATGTAAGTACATATACGTTTGTTGAATAACCAATAAATCCTAGTACAGTAGAACTTTATTAATTGTTGTGGAGAAACATAGTACTGCATTATCAATAACAGCTGGTCAACTCTTCTGTCTCTTACAGTGGCTCCTAAGATTGACCGCTCCAACTTGGACAAGGTCCGCATTAAGGCCGGACAGAACTTCAACTTTGACGTCAATGTGATCGGGGAACCACCGCCGGAAGTAACATGGACGTTGAAGGGCAGGAAGGTGATGGCTTCGGACCATGTGAAGCTGGTGAACGAACCGTACAACACAAAACTCAATGTACGGCATGCAACACGTGCAGACAGCGGAACTTACATCATTACTGCCACTAACGAACACGGCAAGGATGTTGCTGAGGTTGAAGTGATTGTGCTTGGTGAGTCTGCTTGAAAAAGCTTTTAGCAGTCAGAAGAGCAAAAGTGTGTGATTCATTAAGTTTGTCACGGGGCTTTTGCACCAAAGAAACCTCAACCGACCAACCTACCAGTCATTAAGTTTGTCACAGTGTGTGCTTGGTGCACAGTAAGGAATAATGTGTTTGTGAGTCTGTTTTTGTCTGTCATCTAATAATATCTCATAAAAACTTTCATTAAAGCTAAAAGCAATATTTTGATGTCAGTGATACTTAATATTACTTATATATACTTAAATACCTCATTCACTTCTTGAAACCTCTGATTTCTCGGTTCACTCCAATTATAACGAAATGATGCTGGATAGAGGTTTGACAGCATTCTATATGCTCAGACAAACCATCTGCTCCTGAGGGGCCACTGAAGATCGAAGATGTCCATGCTGACGGCTGCACGCTGAAGTGGAAGCCACCTGTCGATGATGGGGGCGTACCAATCGACCATTATGTGGTTGAGAAACAGGATCCAAACACAGGACTCTGGGTTCCAGCAGGTGACACCATTGGACCCGAAACAGAGATGAAGGTGGAGTGCTTATTTCTGGCTGGCATAGAATGCCGTGGGTGTTACTGTGTTTCCGACTACAATAACTGCTTCCGACGCAGGTCAAAGGACTACAGCCTGGCAAGCACTACAAGTTCCGAGTCCGTGCAGCCAACAGGCAGGGAGAATCTGCTCCTCTTGAGGCTGATAAGTCCATACTGGCTAAGAATCCGTTTGGTATGTATGGTATTGTAAGCCTCTTCCCGTCAAATGTAATCTCCAAGGAGAACTTTGCTAACGCCTGCCGACATGTGGGTAGCACCAGAAATAACTCTATGTTCCTATCTCCAGTGTACGAATCTGAAGTGTACAATAGTTTTGTCACGCTGAAAAACAGCAGAGCGCTGGACGCCTTTGACATGCAAATAGGCCCTATAAAATTAGTACTCGATCTTGTTACGCTCCCTTTAACATGCATCTTTAACCTATGTATGTCCAAAGATGTCTTTCCAAAGGTTTTCCAAAGGCTTATAAACTGTTTTTTTGTTGCCGGAAAGCATTAAAAGGCTCCTTATCAATTCCGTTAGAAATATTTAATTTAACGGCACCTACCCAGACCTATATTTACCGCAACCAGCGTATCTGGAATGTGCCTCGTTCTAGAACAACTTATGGTGACCAGAGGCTGTCCTACCTACTATCATTGGCCATAAATGAGTGTGCAGTTGAACAGTTGTCCGAACCACGAAGTTCGATTAATCGTATGTGCCTTCAATACTGTATTTGTTCACGGTCTGCCTAGTATGTCCAAGTTATATTTTGCCACCGCTGTCAAAGTGCTTCTGTATGGGAACTGTGGTGTTTTTCACGTCACTCGCTGACTTTTTCCCCCTCTTCTGAGTGTGGAAATGAAATGAAATGAAATGAAAATGAAATGTCTGCACATTAAAGATGTGTTAAATGCATTATAAACCTTACGTTTGCTTTTCCTTTGTGACCAGATGAACCAGGTGCACCTGGTAAGCCAGAAATCGAGGACTATGACAAGGACTTTGTGAAGCTGAGGTGGACACCGCCAGAAAGTGACGGAGGATCACCCATCACAGGATACGTAGTTGAGAAGAAAGATAAGTACAAGTACGTACAAATAATTTTAGCTGGTTGACTAGATTGTCCAGCTGAAAAAGGCATTTGTTTTCATTGGATTGAACTAAAAATGACATACATGACATGGTAGTTCATGACAACATTGCTCACCTGCAGCCCTGACTGGGTTCCTGTCACGGAGGTTCCTGGTGGTGCAACCACGGCTAAGGTACCCGATCTCGTGGAAGGATGCCCGTACGAATTCAGGGTTCGTGCTGTCAACAAGGGTGGCCAGGGTGAACCTAGTGATTCGACAGGACAGCATATCGCAAAGCCAAAGAACAGTAAGTTAGCTCCTTATCAGGACTTGTGGTGGTTGCGTTAGTACCAGATGTGTACTCATTGTACTGTTTTGTTCTAGAATTTTGATATTAGTCAAACTTACAAGAATCCTGCCCAAATTCAGAAAAAAAAAAAGAAGGGCATGCAGAGAGCAACATTTGTTCGTTATCTTGCAGTGGCGCCTCGCATTGACCGCAACGCATTGCACGACATCAAGATCCGCGCCGGAAAGAGCTTTGAATTTGAAGTTCCAGTACATGGTGAACCTCCTCCGACCAAGAAGTGGAACCTGGATGGCAAGGACATTGACATCAACAAACGCTGGGCTATCAGCCATGAGCCGTACAAGACCAAGCTGGCTGTACATAAGGCTGAGCGTGCAGACAGTGGCACTCTGACTTTGACAGCCACCAATGTCAATGGCACGGACACTGCCAAAATCACCGTTACTGTACTTGGTAAGGTTCCTTGCATCAGGTTGACTCTTGTGAATTTTTGTTGATCGAAAGCTCCTGGCTGTAAACTGTGGGCTAATGTACTAAATGAAATAAAGGAGGGAGACATTCTAGACCTAAAATGCTTTACAAACAAAGCTGAATTCACTTGGCCACGAGGTAAGAAGATATGCAGATCTTCTTGTGAGAGATATCGGTCAATGTGCAGGTCGTCTTGCCTGAGAGGTGCCTTTTATTAAACTATTTATGTCACATGACTTGCTGGTTCTTTCAATCCAGATGCACCAACAGCACCTGAGCTCCTAAGAGTAGACAACATCACAAAGGATGGTTGTGACCTGTGCTGGAAGCCACCAAAGGACAATGGTGGGACAGATATTTCCCACTATGTGGTGGAGAAGAAGGATGTTGACACTGGCATTTGGACACCTGTTGGTGAGACATTGGGAACAAGGCTGCATGCTGATCGGTTGGCAGACCAGCACCAGTACCACTTCAGAGTGAAGGCTGTGAATCGTGAGGGAGACTCTCCTTACTGTAACACCAAGGATTCCATCACTGCCAAGAATCCATTTGGTGAGTTACACAGCATTTTACATTAAGTAAAGTAGGAAGCTGTATTGCTCCTCTTGCCTGCGCCATAACTAATACATAGTACATGTGTATACTGTCTTCACTTGAAGAAACTGTAAAGTGAAACACAACCCTATGCTGTTATGTTCGGGATGTACTATATTTACCCGAATGTATGTTCACTCCCTTTTCCCTCTGAGAGCACAAAGCCATGACAACAAATTCCTTGCCAAGTTGGGAGGTTCTCCCACAGCAGATGATATGTGCCTTCAATACAGATTCGCCTTCCATCAGGCAACGCGCGCTGTCACCGGTATGAACTTGGTTGCGGAGGCTTTATGCTGGCCATCGTCGCCGACTTGCATAGCACTTATGCCATATGATGTTGGCACAAAAAATTCACTTGGTACTTGTTGCACTCATGTTGCCCCCAGCACAGTTTCAGTTTACAGATCACACTATTCTCACCAGATGGCGATGTGCATCGCCCCAGTGTTGCTTTTGTGAATGGTTGTGCGTTTCTGATTTTACGAGACAATTGTTGAAATTCAATTGCTAAAAAAGTATGTGGCAAAAGAAGAATATATTCAGTGTTGGAGACATCCAAGTTATAAGCTTTCAGAGGAACATATGGGTTACAAGGCTTTGGAATTCCTTTACGGTTCCTGTAAAGAAGCCTTCAAGGTGTTGTAAAACATTTCTTTTCAAATAAACAAAGTTTTTATCTTTTTTCTCACAGATGCACCAAGCAAGCCAGCTCCACCGGAAGTCACTGACTGGGATGCTGACCATGTAGACCTGGAGTGGCGAGCACCCAGAGATGGTGGTGCCCCCATTACAGGTTATGTGGTAGAAAAACGTCCCAAGGGTAGCCCAGTATGGGAGGAGGCAGCCCGCGTTCCCGGCGACGCCACGAAGGCTAGGGCACCAGACCTCAAAGAGGGCGAAGAGTATGAATTCCGCATTGTTGCGCTCAACAAGGCTGGACCCTCTGAGCCAAGTGACCCGTCGCAATCTGTGGTTGCTAAGCCCAGGAAGCGTAAGTGCTCATCATTACTTTGTGCCGTTGTAGGAAGTAATGTGTGAAGGAATACATAGCTGACAAGTGACCTTGTGTATTTTGTACCTCAGTGGCACCTTCATTAGATCGAAGTGCACTGAAGGACATTAAAGTGCGTGCTGGCCGTCCCATCAACTATACCATACCAGTTAAGGGTGAGCCGTCTCCTACGGTGGAATGGTTTGTGAACGACAAACCAGTGATCACGGACAAGCGCATCGATGTGACTACTACCCCGCACCAGACCATCCTTGACATCCCATCTTCCGTGCGCTCAGACTCTGGCAAGTACAGCCTCGTCCTAGAGAACGCCTCAGGGAAGGTCGTGGCATCAGCAAAGGTCACTGTGCTTGGTAGGTACCAAACAGATTGTGAGAGGTGAAGTGTCCCATATAATGGTTCGCCCCCAGCCCCAACTAGATGTTTACACACCAATCTTTTCCTTGAAGATCGTCCCTCAGCACCTCAAGGTCCGCTCAATGTAACAGAAGTTACGAAGAACTCAGCCACCTTGAACTGGAAGCCACCTGTTGATGATGGTGGTGCCCCCATCAGGCACTATGCAGTAGAAAAGATGGACACGTCACGTGGCACATGGGTTGAAGCTGGAACGTCACCAACCTGCAGCATCAAAGTACCAAAGCTGGTGCACCGCAAGAGCTACCAGTTCCGCGTGCGTGCTGTCAATGAGATCGGGGAGTCGGAGCCACTTGAACTGAAGGAGTCTATTGTGGCAAAGGATCAGTTTGGTGAGTGTGCCACCAGACCTAAGAAATTCCTAGCAGAAATTTCACAAATGTTTTGTTTTGCTCCTCAGAAAAGTCAAGCCCGCCAGGTCGTCCGGAGATTACAGACTGGGACAAGGATCACGTTGACCTGCAATGGAAAAAACCAGAGGATGATGGCGGCTGTCCCATCAAGAGCTACATCATCCAGAAGAAGGAGAAAGGATCTCCAGTGTGGACCAAGGCAAAAGAAGTTCCAGCCTCACAGACCAAGGCGTCTGTTCCGAACCTCAAGGAGGGTCAGGACTACGAATTCCGCATTGTTGCAGTCAATGAAGGTGGCGAGAGCGAGCCTTCAGAGCCTTCGGACCTGGTCACTTGCAAACCACGTTTCTGTAAGTGTCCGTACATTTATGAAGAAATGAATCTGAGACTGCAAATACGGAGATATTGTGGGAGAACAAACACTTGATGTGGCACTGATAACTGATGTGCATACTTTTGCAGTGCCTCCTAAGGTTCTTGGCCCTCTAAAAGAAGTCAAGGTAAAGGCTGGCCACACACTCCACGTGGAAGTGAAGTTTGTCGGAGCTCCGCCTCCAGCTGTTGACTGGTCCATAAACGGCAAGCCCATCGAATCCAATGATCGTTGCACCATCTCCAACTTTGACGACTACACTGTCATCAACACTGTGGATGCCAAGCGCTCAGACAGTGGATCTTACACACTGCACCTGAAAAATGAGCATGGCGAGGACAGCGGCACCCTTCAGGTTACGGTGCTAGGTATGACAGGATTCTTCGTTAAGGACCTCTCACGATGTGTGCACTTCGGAAATGTGACCACATGTGAAAATCTCTTGAATGCTTCCAGATAAGCCTGGTCCACCCGAAGGCCCTCTTAACATCGATGCAGTCGACAAAGACAATGTGAAGCTCTCATGGAAGCCACCTAAAGACACCGGTGGCAGCGACGTGCTGTAAGTTGTGTATATGGCTTAGATCAGTAGATCAAGAAAAGTGCGCAGAAGTGCAAAGGAAAAGTGTGTGTGTGGGGTGGGGTGGGGTGGGGGGTGTAAATATTAAGTTTGCAGTCAGATATGACTGGAAAAGGTCAGGTTCGACATCACAGGCATATTAACATCTGGAATATTTTACATTGCAGTGGATACGTCATTGAAAAGAGGGACAAGACACATGGAGGTGTTTGGGTGCCAGCCTTGTCCGCAGTACCGCCCACAGCAACGAGTGCCACTGTACCCAAGCTCATTGAGGGAACTGAATATGAATTCCGTGTTATGGCAGAAAATGCCCAGGGCACATCAGAGCCATTGGTTACGACCCGTCCCGTACAGGCCAGGAGCCCCTATGGTACACTCCTTGGAATCTGCTGTCCTCCCCTGCGAGTAACTGTACTGACCCTTTTTAACAGGAACACCTGCAAAGCCTGGACAACCAGAAGCTGTTGACCATGACCGCGACTTTATTAAGATTAAATGGGATCCTCCCTACAACGATGGAGGTTCTCCCATCACAGGCTACGACGTTGAGCGTCGCGACACTAAGTCAAATCGCTGGGTTCGTGTCAACAGGGATCCTGTCCGAGTAAGTAGCATTTTCTGTCATGTTAAAGATTTTTTTCAGTTAAGAAACGTTTCATGTGATAGTCGAAATATAACATCTGTACTTTCATCAGACTCCAGAGTATACAGACAAGGATGTGACAGACGGACACGTCTATGAATACAGGGTTGTTGCCAAGAATGCTGCTGGGCCTAGTGATCCAAGCAAGGCTTCTAAGCCTATTGCTGCTAAACCCATGAAAGGTATTGTGAGCTTCAATCTGTCCTTTATTATTTAGGTGGAGAACAATTAAAGCAAATATTTATCTCACTTTGTTACTAACAGAGAAGCCCAAGTTGCACCTGGACGGCCTTTACGGAAAGATGATTCGGGTCCGTGCCGGAGATCCGCTCAATATTAATATCCCAGTGACTGGGGCCCCAACGCCGACAGTGACGTGGCTTTTTAACGACAAGCACATCCCTCCCACCAACCGCATACGTTCGGAGGCTGCTGATGAAGCAGTGAGCCTCAGCATTCCAGTGACTCAACGTGGTGACACTGGGAAGTACACTATTCAGGCCAAAAATATGTATGGTGAGGAGTCTGCAGATATCGACGTTCTCGTCTACGGTATGTGATGTTTAGTGATATTACTTATCTGCAGTAAGCTAATTGTGCATAGGGACGTTAAAATGGGACTGTGATCATAAGTAACTTGTATTAGACAACTGTACATTTGGTCTATGTTTAACATCTCAGCTCTGACTACTTTGACAAGTTCTTCTTGTAATGCAGACAAGCCTGGCCCACCGCGGGGTCCACTTGAATATAGTGATGTTACCAGCGGAGCAATAACCTTGAAGTGGAAGAAACCAGAAGACGACGGTGGTGCCGACATTACTGGATACGTGGTCGAGAAGTGTGAAGCTGGTTCTGACTTGTGGACACCAGTTCCTGGTTACTGTCCAAACACCACGTACACTGTACGCAACTTGGAAGAAGGAAAACAGTATAAGTTCCGGGTTAGTGCTGAGAACATCTATGGCACCAGCGAGCCACTTGAAGGCAAACCTGTCGTGGCCAAGAACCCATTTGGTAATTGGGCATTGTCACGCTTATATCTTTTACCAGACATTGCTTGTGGTAACGCTTTTTCAGAAGTCATCACCTAAGTAGCTATTACCAAAATACCAGGAAAATGTGTAATATATGAAGCTATGATCACTGAATTCTATGTACTACATTATGTTACAGAAACACCTGACTCTCCTGGGCAACCTAAGGTAACTGACATTGGCCCAACTGCTGCAACAATTGCCTGGACACCACCTGTCAGTGATGGTGGACGACCAGTTCAAGGTTAGTACAGTACATGCATCCCGCGGATGCAGCCAAACACCTTTTACTGACATGCCCATTGTAACATGCAGGGTATATCGTCGAGAAGCGTGAAAGGGGTCACCCAGAATGGGTGAAGGTGAACTCCGTGCCGACACCTGGTACCCAGTACACCGTGCCACACCTGAACGAGGGCAAGACATACGAGTTCCGTGTCACGGCTGTCAACGAAGGCGGACCTGGAAAACCAAGCCGTCCCAGTGCCGCTGTGGTTGCCAAGGAACCCAAGTGTAATTTTGAATTCATCCTTTTCATGGATCCTAAATCGACAGCAGAAACTGTAGCTCCATTCTCTCCATAGTTGCTCCAGCTGCACCAGATGTGCCACGTGTTGACAAGGTGACCAAGGACTCTGTCACACTGTCCTGGAACAAACCAGTGAATGATGGTGGAAGCAAGATCAAGGGATACGTTGTGCAGAAGAAACCCAAGGATTCTGACGATTGGACTCCCGTTAACATTCTGCCACATCCTGACACAACGTTCACCGTGCCTGGGCTCGAAGAGGGCAAAGAGTATGAATTCCGCATTGTGGCCGTCAATGACATCGGGGAAAGCCCACCCAGCAAACCGACTGGACTTGTACTGGTTGAAGAGCAGCCTGGTATGCTTATGAGTCACTTCTCATGTTGACAGAATTTGTTGTGGCCTTATAAATTCTTACAGGTTTCAGGATTACAAAAACAATTGTGGTATATCCATTATCAAGTGTACAGGGGTTGCAATTATCAATATGTCACATCTTGCAGATAAGCCTCGCATTAATGCGGGTGCTGTGAAAGACATTGTTGTGAAGGCTGGCCAGGACTTCAACATCACCGTACCCTTCACGGGCTTCCCGAAACCGGAGGCTATCTGGTCAAAGAACGACCTCGACCTTGATGATAAGGATCCGAGGAGGACATACAAGGTATGTTTATCACGTGAAATCCTGAGATATAGAGGATGAGCTAACACAAGTACACTTATTGTAGATCACAAACGAGAATGCCTCGTTGACTGTCACCAAGGCCAAGAGGGATGACACAGGTCCATACAAGCTTTTCTTGAAGAACAAGCACGGTTTTGACACTGTGTACTGCAAAGTCACTGTCCTAGGTAAAACATGTTAAGCCCTTTGGCCTATGAAATGATCAAACATTGTAATAACGTTTTCTTCCAGACCGTCCCGCGCCTCCTGAGAACTTCCGTGGAGAAGAGGTTGACGGTGAGTCGCTCACTCTGCGCTGGCTTCCACCAAAGGACGACGGTGGAGCAGAGATCACAAATTACGTGGTGGAGAAGCAGGAGGATGGCTCAAGGTCATGGTCACGAGTTGGTACTTATGTCGTGGGTACGTCGTTCCGCGTCCGTGGCCTCACTATCGGGCGCAAGTACAACTTCCGCGTCATGGCTGAAAACCAATACGGCACTAGCGATCCCGCTGTCACGGCAGAACCCATCTTGGCTAAGCTGCCTTTCGGTATGTTAAATGCCCCACATGTTCATTTAATAGGTGCACTGTAAACTTGTTAAAATAAATGAATAACGTAATATGGGGATTTTAATGCAGACCCACCAGGAGCTCCAGGGGCACCTCACGCCATCGACACGTCTCCAGACTCTATCTCGATCGCCTGGTCAAAACCACGCAACGACGGTGGTTCGCCGATCACGGGATACCTCGTTGAAAAACGCAAATTTGGAGACAGCAAATGGACCAGTGTCACACCTGTTGCAGTGCCTGACCTCAACTACAAGATTCCTGGACTCACAGAAAATCAAGAGTACGAATTCCGTGTCTGTGCACTTAATGCTGCCGGTCCGTCACCCTGGAGCAACGCTTCCGACGGAATCTTTGCTCGGCCTCCACCAGGTAAAACTTAGCGTCGAAATGTTTGTAATGGA
>JARGYV010099862.1:0-29913 GCA_029532675.1 Ornithodoros moubata
TCGCGTTCTGGACGTGCGAGGCGTGATATGCTTGGAGTGGCCGGCAAGTCTTTTGTGTTGGGGAAATCCCGACCTTTCTTCATTATCTGGTTCTTTCCGGTAATGTCGCTGACTTTCCCAGCCCCTCGATTAAGCAGTCTTATACTGTTAAAAGCAAGTAAAGAAAATGACAAGACCAGCTGGAGCTCGTAATGGCGTCTGTAAAGAATGGAGAGTTTAGAGGACACCGGAATGTCTGCGGACTAGGTGCCTATACAGTATCTTGCAAGCGTTGCGGCATATTCGTTGGGCATAACTAAAAAAGATATTAAAAGAAGCGAGGAAGACATTTTCCAGAAAGTCGTCGCCGGTTATATACATAATGGGAGCACATAAATTGAGGGACGCGCACGACTGCAGCGATAGCAGTCGCAACACGTGTACATCTGAATTGAGAGCATAAAGACAGACCATTTCCCTCCCTCGGTCACTGTTTACATTCGACGGTGCGCATTTTCGTGACATCATCGGTGATCACCACTCCCCTCTGTAATGTCCTTGACCTTGAGGGCACTAATAAATAAATAAATAAATTACATGATATATGATTCATATCGTACGTACGGAGAAATAAATCAACACAGACTCTTCTCTTTCGTTATTTTAGTTTTGCTTTCGATGAAATATGTTGATTTAGGGATGCTTTCCACATTTCATCGCTTTCCTTTTATTGTATGTTTTTACGACCTGAAGGCAGCAGAGCATGGACAATTCGCTCTGATAAAAGTGCGTCTTCTCGGTTGACCGTACTTTCTCTCCAAGAGGGAGCTACGCATGCGTCACGCACAAGTTCGCGACTAGGCTGTTGGCCGTAGCTGTGCTTCTCTGCTAACGTGATGGGTGCCAAGGCTATAGGCTTAGAAAATTTCCAGCTCTCTGTTGAAAACGAAGACCTACGGAGGAGATAAGTTTATGATCAGGACAAGCTAAGCGCAAAGAAAGAACTGCTCAACATGGAGACGGAATCCCCTATGCAGGAAACTGTCTACGGCACTAATAACGAAGACACTCATGACGTGATGTCTGAAAAAGTGCAAACGCTGGCTGGCAGCATTTATCAGGAGTTCCAGCGGATGATCGCCAAATACGACGAAGATGTGGTCAAAAATTTGATGCCCCTCGTCGTGAACGTACTAGAAAATTTGGACCTGGCTTGTATAGAAAATCAGGAGCATGAAGTTGAACTAGAGCTCTTGCGTGAGGATAATGAACAGTTGGTGACACAATATGAACGTGAAAAACAGCTCAGGAAAGCTTCCGAACAGGTAAGTTTAGTGTCAGCGTCGCAGAAGGAATGACATAACTGATCTGCTTGCTGTTGCCGCGTAGATCCCCTGGTAAATAACGGCATCAAGGTTAGAAGCCAGTTAGATGAAAATATGCTGCACGTTTGATTAAATACGGCTTCTAGCATCGACTTAGATATAGATGTGTAAAGAAGCTAGGCCACTCGAGCCGTTTCCCTTTTGCACTTATGTAGGGCAGTACGAATGTATATTTACGTCAACAGCTGTTCCGTGCAGTACATCGGTGCAGAAGAAATGTGCAGAGTTAGTGGCTTCTTAACTTTGTATAGGCAGAGCAAAAGCAGTTTTGTTGATTAATATCATTCTTTGCTGTCGAGGACGAAAAGTACCTTATTCATGCAACGCTTGTCAGTTCACCTAGGCGACTGTTCCAACATAAGTCGACGTTTATGCTTCCTTACGTGTATGAAAATCGCATTTTGTTTTCTTGTAGAAAAAGAACTATTTAGGTTACTGGGCAATTAATACTCCCCGGACTGCCCATTATCGGGATTCAACTTCAACATAAGAGTACACATCGTAGTCTCTGATTATTATATTTTTAGAGGTCACAACGGCCCACATGAGTGTATATGGGTGTATGTTGTCGTTCCTTTCGGATATATGTGGGTTAGAAACGACGATGTTGCGTACTTCATCTCATGGCAGGCTGGGTTTTCGATATTCTAACTTCGATTGTGTCATTGTCATCAGTATGTTTCCTCTTCAGTGTATGCCTAGTGTGGCTGGTGGGTACATATCTCCTCTTTCTCAGGAAGTTTCAGCTTTCACGAGGATTGGAACTATGGTTCTCTAACATGAGACATGCAACTGAAAGTGTATTATGTATAGCATTAGTGTGACTTATGAAAGGTTTATGCCTTGTTCTCTTGACAGGGGCTAATAAAGCATGTCATGCTGCATACATATGTTTACACTATGGGTATTGTCAGATCTTTCAGTGCCTGGCATGCTTGATTCAAAGAAAGTATTTTGTGTTCTTTGTTAACCACTGAGACTGAAAGTGTGAATATCGTGTTTCAGAAACTTTTGGAAGTTGAATACACAGTGGATGATGACAGACGCGACCTCCAGGGGAAGGTGGAAGGCTTGGAGTCTGTGGTACGCATGCTGGAGCTCAAGTCCAAGAACACATCAGACCACGGTACTTGTCTGCACACACTTTAGATGCCATTTTTTTTAACTACATTGTCATTTCAAAAAGCTGGTTGCAGGATATTTATTTTCTTTATCTTCTAGCAACAAGACTAGAAGAGAAAGAGTCAGAGATGAAGAAGGAATATGCTAAGCTTCATGAACGCTACACAGAGGTAGGGCAGCAGTTGCTTTCTCTGGACCAAATCTTGTATGCTGTTGAATGCAGTTAGATATTCTGTGTTATCAAGCCTTTGCAGGATCAACAAAATTATCATCATGTCTACATTCAGTGTACTGTAAAACTGAATAAATTTGAAGTCCTGCAAAGTATTGGCACTAGCGGTGAAAGGTGCAAGAAAAAAATGTTCCTGCAAGTTACTTTTCTAACCATGTTGAGTTTCTAGGAGCATTGTTTTAAATTCCGACTTGTTGACCTCCTTGCTTTGGAGTTTGCTTAAATCCTGGTTTGCTAGAGCAACAGCATTAAGAAGTAACTAGCTTCATCCTGATTTTTTCAAAATTACAGCTTTTCAAGACTCACATGGACTACATTGAAAGGACAAAGATCCTTTTTGGATCTGACCGCATGGATACGACTGGCTCGAAAGGAAAGTGAGTCGTCTCCTCTTCTTTGCAGCGGTCTTGAAGAGTCTCAGACGAGGAGTTTCACCAAGTCTGTGGTACAATGAAAACAAAAAACAGAGCTAAAAACTAAAAAAAAAGATATGTCAAAGAGTCATAATGTCGTCATATGTATATATATGTTTTATTTGTGTTTTGTTATTTTTTTTCTTTTCTCATAGCCTGCCAATTGAGTTGCAGAATGGTCTCCAGAGCTTCTTGTGAAAGCCCTCTTACTGAATAGTTTTGATATAGTCTTAATAAGGTGCATTGTAATAGACAATATTGTCACCTGTCCAGGGTTGGCCTTCATTTTGCCTTAAGCAAGTCACCAGGGGGTCCTCCATCGCTGAGCTCGACAGGTGATGTGACGCCAGCCAAGACTATATCAAGTCCACACGACTACCCAGACATGGTTTCACCTACGAAGAGTTCCGATTCTAATGCCAGTCTCAAGAGCGAAATCCATGTGAGTGTACAACGGGGTCGTATTTCTGCCTGCGCTTAATATTTTGAGACCTTTTTAATTTTGTAGCCTTTTCGTTCACCTTCATGTTTGTTTTACTTGATTTGTTCATCTTTTATTGCTAGTGAGGCACAATGAAAAAGCTCTCAAAAAGCATTAAATTGAGGAGAAAACACTAAATGAGCAGGCACCTACTACTTTTCCTACTGGGTCATGGGTACTGGGTTTAGAGTTGTGTTCCTTCAATCCAGGAAACAAAAAGTGAGACAGTCCCCGCAGCAGCACCACCACAACCACAGATACAGAGTAAGTTTGTGTTCTCAGAAATGATGCAGTGACTTCCTGGAAGTAAAACAAAAGAGGAGTCAGTAAAAGAGCCCTCTTTAACCCAGGTTTCAAACCTCCTATCATGTGCATTTAGCTTCCTTTTATTCCTCGCTTTTTCTACAGAGAGCGGTTGGGTGGACGGATTCAGCACGGACATGTCCATGTCGGAAGCGACTTCTGTCACTCCAGAAATCGAGGATGTCGAAGACATTGCCCACGACAATGAAGTGGGCATAGATCACACGACGGTCCACAGGTACAACTGCTGGGGTTCACACTATTACAATGTGAATGTTATGCAAACATTATGGCTATCGTTTCTGCGTGTGTTGCTTTAGGGAGCAACGCAGGCCAAACACCTTATACCAGGAGCTGAGCTTCCATGATGACATGTTGGGTGACACTGAAGATGGCTCAGATGTGACAGGTAAGGTTTGTTTTCCCTCTAAACTTCTGCTTTGGACATGGAAGACTTCACTCAGATGACACGTGGGCCCGGACATTTCCTGTTTTAGTTCTTTCCAAAATTCAGGAATTCAGATTTGATAGGCTCTCTTGCATAAAACCAAATAGGGTGAAATTGGGCAAAAAATATTTTTGAACATTGAACTACTTGCAGCTTTTTGTTGGACTTGTTCTCTGTTTCTCTTCATGAGAGAGACTTCGTACTGGCTTGATACTGACAGAGATACTGTAAACTTGATCGTTTCTCACATTAAGTAGGAGGCATATTTGGCAAATTTCACGTTAGGGGGTTCAGGTTCCGAAGTATTGGCTCCGTTACGATTCCTTTGTAATGTTACTTAATCTCGCAGGGAAGTAACATATTTAAACTTACTGGCTTTGAATGCTGATTAGTTATTCAGATGTGTTAACAGTTATTAAGGGAGAATACCTCAGTTCTTTCCGACGGCATGGAAGTCGTTCCTTTTCAGTGACTAATTTTCCTTTCTTTTGTCTCAACATTGATAAAACATTTTGTTATTGCTGCGATAAGGAGGTTACGTTCATCCTGGCGAATATGCCTCTTCAGGTCAGTAAAAACATTACTTCAATAATGTTGTGGATTGGCAGTGGGAGCTTTTATGTAGGGAAAGCTTGTTAAACAGGAGTCATGTGGCCAGAATGGCCCTTGAAAAACCAACAGCACTTACATCCTGAGCATTCTTAAGTTACTGTACCACTGTATCCTTTCTGCATAAATTGCTAAAAGTGTGAAAGGAGTAAAGGTCTTGCACTATAGTAGTACGGACATGTGATGTTCCGAAACAAGTGCTGTATTCTGACTGCCTGTGATGCACTCGGTCATGTACTTGATCTCATAGATGATGTACCTATCAAAAAGATTTGCTTTGACAACTTTGTGGAGAGCCACTGGCATTGTGAATCCTGTCTCCATTTAAGCCCTGTAAATGACATCATTGTTATATAGTTTGGCATGTTGAGCTCTGTTGTCTGGTATGGGATCTACCAGACAGTTCTTCTCTGTGGTATAATGAACCACAATGACATCACTGAACATAGGAGCCTCTACTTTTGCCTGCAATATTTACATTCTCAAAGAGCATGGCCCACTTTTCTTGTCTCTTTGCATAGGGTTTAAGGCACCCCTTGCAAGAACCACATTGCAATTATACTGATGAACTGCGATTAATGACAATCCATGTTGTCTGCGGTGGAGGCTGTTTCATCCAGTTTATATACTTACCTGATATTTTTTTATGTACTGTGGGGTAAAATTTGCCTAATTACATATGATTCCATTGATTGTTTTGCATGTACCTGACATGCACCAGTACGTGTTTTCGAGGTACTTTGTCCATAACTGCAGAGGACACAGTTCTAGCCCTTGTCATCTGTCATTCATCCTTTTTTCAAGCTTCATCAACTTATTCTCAATTACGCAGTTTTTTGGTGCAGTGGGTGCCTTAACGGATATTGCTGTGCACGTGCAATCAGAGCCCTGCGGATGTAGCCTTTTACTCTCGTTAGTTTTGCATGGCCTGTCTTCATTATTTTGTTGGCATGTTTCTTTTTCTCCCTTGCTTTTGTTTCCTCTTAGAGAGTGACAGTGACAATGAGCAAGAAACCCTGGCTACCAAGAATGGTAGGCATGCATGATATCCCGGTTTTCCTTAGTGATGCCTTTGTACAGACTGGGTACTTCCCTTGAACGGTGCACCTTGAAACCATTACAGTATTTTCTTGTGGAAAACAGACCTTTGATGCAAAGAAAAAAATTAATCTTACCTCAAGAATTAGTTTAATTTAGAGTGAAACAAGTGCACAAAAGATGGAGTTCCAAGTTGTCAAAATTTCCACAAAGATGTTTCTGGCTCTGTATTATGTAGCAATTAGGCGCCAGCATGACTGGCTTAGCTGAATCCGGTGTTGGTTAAATCGCTGAAAAATGTAATGCATTCCATATCAAGTTACAAAGTTATCAAAAAGTACTTCAAGCAAATAAACAGTGCCAACTTTATATGTCTAATCATAACAGAAACATCGGGAAGCTGTTCTCTTTCACCGCAGTGTGATGAGCTGCATTTAGCTAGAGAATTAAGTCGCATTTTAATTGGAAGAAATATTGTGTTCAAAATTGTTTCTTTAGAAGGAAGACAAACACCATAAACTTGCATGTATTTCATCCATTGTTCATTGTGCCCGCTCTCAAGGTGACAGTGATTCCTTTAGATCATTCTGTGGCATTAACATGAATATTAACAATCATTAACAATCAACGCCAAGCACTTTCTAATAACAGTACGATACATTTTGACCTTAGCTGATAAGCTGGGAGTAACAACGAATAATAATAACAATGAGTTTACATTGGAATTGCTTGTTTACTGCTGTCTTTACTTTTCACTAATTTACTGATCTTGTGCCACCTTTGTCTTGTCTGATTTTCACCTTGCCTTTAATCCCATCTGGCTTGTAAATTGTTCTATCATGATTTTTGGCAAGACTGATTGAAGATAAAATGGATTTCTTACGGCCCATTTATGTTTGAATTGAGTGTAGTTTGGCTTGCACATTGTAGACATGCTGATTTTTTCAAAAGTAGCGCTTAACACCCTGATATGTGTTGCCAACAATAATTAATATTAAGATGTGACCTAGTAAGTTCAAATCCATATTTTGCAACTTGGCATAATATTGTCACACGTATCCGTTTCTTGCTTCAGCAGTCTGCTTGCACTTCATCGTTATAAATTGCCAGATCCAGTTAGTTTGTTAAGTCAGTATTTGTTAAGAACTGCTCATGATATTTAGCTTGCTTGTTTGTGTGTTGTGTTGCCTTGGTTCATCGTCCATGTTCATGAAGCTTCTTTGTGTTGTGTGTCTGTTTGCTGTGTTGCACAGTATCAATCCAAAAAGCTATTTTTGAGTAGGCATTTGCTCGCCCAGTGTAACGTTCTTCTTTTTTTGTGCTAACCGACTTCTCCACTTGCCTGCACGTCTTTACTGACAGTTACTGACAACATATTTGGTAAGCACCATTTTTACCCGGCTCAGTTAAGTCTCGCGTGGCCCCACAAATGCCCTCCAATGCCTCCTAATTGTTAAGGATGTGCAATGTAGATATAGAAACAGCATTAAAAGGCTTGAGCTATGCAGGAGCATATGTTATAAAGCCCTTTCTTCGACTATTAAATGCTACACTGTGATGTTCTCAATGCTTTGTAATGACCTGTGTACTGAGCAATGTTACGAATTGGACCGTGAATATCTAAGGTAGATAATTCTCTCCTCGCCCGCTTCTTGCTTTTATCTAGTACCGTATTTGTTTAATGTAGATGCATACCTCTTGCTTTGCTGTAGTGATGTGCCAGTAGTTTGTGTCCTTTATAATGTAAACTATCTTTGAGCTAAAACAGAGTAAAACGAAATAAGCACCAGGGACATTGTGATACACTCCTTTTTTTTTTTTTTTTTTGCTAGCTGGTTAATAAAGTGAAAGTAAAGTAACATTGTCTTATGTTCTGGCTTATGATGTGCTAATTTTCTAGGCATGGGGAAAGAAGTTGAGAATATCATCATGGAAAACATCGAACTACTTGCAACAAAGTGAGTCATCATATTTTTTAGATGCTTTTAGGTGTGACATGGATGCTGATCTGACTTCTGTAAGGTCAGTCAGCTAGTCTGCGTGCAGTGGCCACTCCCTACTGTTCTTTTAGTAACTGTAGCCCTTAAAAGGAGTGGGTGACAGTGGGAAGGAATGAAGCAGATCCTTTTTTTCTAGTCTTGATCACATTGGTTGCATTTGGGCATATGCTAGAGCACTCACCCTCATGTATTGACTCTGGTCTCGAGCGCTAGATAGTGAAGCATGGTGATGACCATGGGTCCACTTAGCATAAGTTTGAACCAAATATGTGGTGTAATTTCAGTTCCACAAAATTTCTAGCCAGTGCTTGAGTCCTGAATGATGCTGGGACTGTAGCAGCCCTGAGTTGTTTTGACCTGGCTGTTTTCAGGCCAGTTTGACTTGTGTTTGAGCGGTGCTCTGGCATCTTTTGGCCTTTGCGGACATTGCAACTTGTGCTCATCCACTAATGGATTGCACCTGCCTGCCTAAAGAAAAGAAAGAAAAAAGAAAAATAAACAACATTTTTGTTGCATGCCCTACTAACTGGCATTTATCTCTCTCTGCTTTCTAGGAATGCACTAAATATAGTAAAAGACGACCTAATCGCCCGGGTAGACTTACTCACGAGGTGAGTTTGGACTCGCTTTCACTACTACTCTCACCTCAACCTTATTCCTAGCCTCCAACCTTTTTGTCATGGATGTGGTCTTCAAACATTATCGTGATAGTGTAAAAGCAGTTAACTTTGCAGTCTTAATAATTTGTGATTTTCTATGATGGAAAATTGTGGGAATATATTTCTTGATTATGAAGAGCCTTTAATTGCACGATTTTTGCCATGATCTTCATTTCTTTCTCACATAGCAGCACTGCTTTGTGGGATGTTTAATTTACGAAAAAATTGTGATCGTGATTTTCACGAAAATTAGGTCCTCGTGTATATTACTGCTTTTACAGTATTCTTTGCTGGATAATGGTGCGTCAGAGTTGTGAAAGGTGTGCCATAGTAGTAGTGTTGACTTACAAAGGATCTTGCACCATGGGTGCACCACAGGGTGCATCATTGTATTTACAGGGGGAAAACAGAACAAAAACAAGGGAAAACAACTAATTCTTTGTCAAACTAAAAATATAATTTTCTCTTCCTCATTGTAGCGAGAAGGAAATCCTCCAGGGAGAGTTGAAAGCACTGGAGCATGTACGAGATTCCCAGAAGCAGAAGATCCATGAGCTGGAAGAAGAGGTGAAGAAGCTTAGAGAGGAAATGGAGAAGTCCAAGGTGTCCAAGTCTGACGACGAGGTGTGTCAGTCGTCTGTTAAGGCTTTTTTTTTTATGTTTCTAACCGGGCTTTTCTTATTTTAATTATAAAGCAGGAGGATGTTCCGATGGCCCAACGCAAGAGGTTCACCAGGGTAGAGATGGCGAGAGTTTTGATGGAGAGAAATCAGTACAAAGAACGCTACATGGAGCTCCAGGAAGCAATACGGTGGACGGGTATGATCAAGGCATCTCGGGCCGACCCCACCATTGACCCAAAGAAGAATCGCTCGTCCATTTGGAAAATGTGAGTGTCGTAACTTATTATTCTGAAAAGGAAGAAGATTAATCTGTTGCATTGAGCGTACTAATGTGCTAGGCTTCAATGGCATGGCTGCAGACAGACAGGAATTCTACACGAAATCCTCGCACCTTAAACGTCTATTTCTCGCTGAAGTTATAAATGCTGTTTACCCAAGCAGCAGAATGTATTGAAAGCCGGGTGCGTTAGGGGTGGATGGGTTGATCAAAATTGCTTTTGTAGCTTGCAGCATGTAAGAAAGGCGGCAACAAACAGTTCAGCCACCTGATGACCACCCCTATTGCGCCCTACTTTCAGTACATTGTGCTGCTAGGGTACTAGGTGGCATAATGCCTCCAGTTGCATGGGCACCCTCGGAACCCTTATACTACACAGCTGTTGAGGCTTTCAGCTGAATGGAATGGTGATTTTGTTGAATATTTTTGTACTGCACCTATGCGCAGCTGTATTATGCCTTTGCACACACAGCTGCTTCGGGTAGTTCTCCTAAAAGGTACTTATGCCATTTGCCATGTGTCTGGTCTGTATGAGTATCTTGCTCTACGAAACACACACTAGGCACTGAGAGGTTGACCTCACGACATAGGCTATCTGTGTCACATCGCAATTATTTCACTTTATTCTGCTGCACCACTGTTTTTGTCCTAGTAGAGAAATAAGAACATTTTCAATGACTGCTGCCCTCGGCAGCGCAGTGGTAACGTGCCAGGCTTCTATGCTCAAGTTTGCGATTTCGACCCTGGACGAGGACTGTAGCAATGTGGGGAAGGTAAACGTTGTTACTGGCATCATGGGTCAGATATTTCCGGCACATGCCAAAAGATCCCCGGTTGGTCGAAATTAGCCGCAGTCCTATCCTGTGGCGTCGCTCATGATCACAGTTGTCTCGAGAAATAAACCCACCAATTATATTTTCAATGATTTTGGGGCCGTTTTTTCATACAATGAGTATAAATTGTAAAAGCACACTAAATTAGCAGTGCAAGTTTGGTGGCAAAAATATGTTCAACTTCTTGCGTGAAAGTTGTTTGCCTGAGCACCAGAGAATGAGCTCCATTCACGATGTCTGCTGTTGCAGTCAGATTGCAGTCGACAGTGCGTAACAGGGTGTCTCTGTTACAGCAGTGGATAGCGATGCCTTTTGCCGCACTAACCTTGGGTTTGCGCTTAACCTGTGTTAACGTGTTAAACTTCTCTTTTGTCCTCACATGCTGTTGGCACGTGAAGTACCAAGTGAGTATTTCACACTGTCTGCAACAATGCTTTGCCCCACTTGTCTTTGCTCTGCACGCTTTTTTTCTTTTTCTTGTTTCATTGCAGGTCTGTTCTGTAAGTCTGCACCTACATCTTTTTCACTGTTGTAATAGAGTTCATTTCAGTTCTTCTTTTCCTTTTGTTTCTTTTGGGGCCTTCTATGCCAAAGGGGGTCTGTCCTGTCTTCGTGATGTGTGGGTCACGTTCATGAGGCAATGTGGCCAGTTCACACTCAAATGTACCTAAAAATGGATTATAGCGTGTAGTTATAGTCACAAACTATCAGACACCGGTTGAACGTCTGATTTGATATCTTCTGCATGGAAGCTTTAGGACTTATAAGTGAGAAATGCCAAACGTCTTTTCAATGGGGACAAGCACCATCTGTAGTCTATAGCCCAGCCATTTGTATCTTCCAACAGGGGTACTAAAAATATCTACGAGAAAAGAAAGAAAAATCAGAACAGAGCACACCCTTTTCGTTTGTCCAGATAGCATTAATCATGCATCATACAAGTGGTGTCCCCATTACATGTAGGTTTAAGCTCATCACATGCATTCACTATAAAACTCTAATTCTGTGCCCCGATAGTTTATGAATTGTGAATATTAGGTAAACTTGGGGTATTTAAATTTTATACACTGAAAAAGTGCTAGCCTCATTGAATTGCAACAAAGTTCCTGTACGATCCAGAAAGCTGTAAAAATGAAGGGCGCATAAGTGTAAGGGGATTTATAGTGTTTAAAAAAAAACTTGTTGTGGGTGTACAAAGAAAAGAAGTGGATGCAACACTCTAAAAGAGTGGGGTGAAAACTAAGCGAACTTTAAAATTAAAGAAGGTTTTAGCATTGCATATGCATGTAGCACAGTAGTAAAAAGTGTTTGTTGCTGCAACAAGTCGTGCCCAGTAGCCGAATGGCAGAACTGATTGTGTACATGCTGTATCACGTCACACATGCAGCTTCAGCAACCTGTTCAGCACAGCAGACAAGCCTCAGCAGAAGCAGACGTCCACGGTCAATGTGCGCTACAACGTTCCTTCCGCACGTCTGAGTCCGGCCCTGGAGTCGATGAGGAAGAAGCGTCTTGGGGAGAAGCACAGGGGGTTCGACTTCCTCGACAGCGACCTGTGAGTGCAGTGTTTTCATTTCCGGTAACAACAAAATGTACCTTCTGTGCTGCCCAGGGCATCCGAGCGATTGCAAGCCCAGCGTGCCCGTGAACGTCGAGAGCAGTACAAGCAGGTGCGTGCTCATGTTCGCAAGGATGACGGCAGGGTCCAGGCCTACGGGTGGAGTCTGCCCACCAAGACGACCCCCGTGAAACTGGACACGCCCCAACCGTTGAGCACGCCGGCTGCTCAGAGAGGAGCCCCATCACATGTGCCTGTGCCGGTTCCTGTCTTCTGTAGACCATTGCAGGACACAAGGACTCCTGCCAAGGTACATTATGAGACTTATCAGCAGTGGTAACTGCAATTTGTCAATTTAAAGTAATGTATTCTGAAAGATTAACGTGTGTTCCACTATGATGTTGGAAAATAAGCCCATTAGTAAAGGCGTCCTGTGGAGAGTATACTATCTACTAATTGTTTATCTGTTTGAAGAGCAAGGCATCTCAGTTTGTTGATAGGGGCAGCGCCCTCAGACATTGCTTTTTCCATTGAAGGGCTTGAGATAACGTATTATCAATTGTTATTGATTGCACTAATGTGTCTATTTACACGACTTACACAACTTTTCTCACCAGGTTTGGTGTGCTGCCGGTGTGAACTTAAGTGGAGGGCGAACTCGCGATGGAGGTACGATCGTTGGTGCCAGCATTTTCTACAAGGGTCAGGGTGCGCCACCCCTTCCATCCCCCACAACAGATGTAGACAGGTTGGACAGGGAACTAAAGGTATGGCCTTCACCGTCATTGTTTTCGTTTTTCAGATTTATATGTTTCCTTGGAGTCAGATTTTTATATTGCAGCTGTCAAAATTTGATTAATATTGTAATTAGTTGATAGAATGCTCGGGCCATGTGTACTTGCTGCTTGCAGGCACTTCTTTGGAGTGATGCTTTAGTGCAGCCCTTTAGACTAATAAATTTATAACCTTAAACATATACGGTTTCTAGTCCCGTTGACTACTGACTTACTTGTTTAGTTTACGTAGAATAAATATCAACAATCATTAATGGGTCAATTTTATCATTGTCTAAGGACCAATAGTGCATGAGGTGAAGGTACAAGTGACAAACAGACAGAAGGAATATGTGTGTTTGGCAGACAGACCGAGGTATTTGTTCAGAGAATTTCATTAACAAGTGAAACTTTTTCAGGAGCAGGAAGACCATCGTAAGGAGCAGGAGGAGCTTGCGCAGCATCTCTCTTCCCTGGTGTGGATCTGCACCTCGACACACACCAGCAGCGAAGTGTCTGTCATAGATGCCAACAATCCGTCAGATGTTCTGGACACCTTCAATGTGTGTGCCTCCCATCTACTCTGTATTGCTTCGGTTCCAGGTAAAAAGCTGCACGTTTCCTGGTGGTAGAAATGACCAAACTGAACTAGCTAAAGCAAACTTTTTGAGGATTTGGTACTTATTCCCCTAAGTTTTTAAAAAATCTGTGGCACAGGGTCTGACCAGTTTGTATTATAGGGGCTAAAGAGACAGACTATCCTGTTGATGAAGACTTCCACAAGTTAGGTGTAGATGATGTTCCTGCACAAGTTCCTCAGGCAAAAGAGTCAAAAACAGAAGACTGTTCTGACATTAATCACAAGATTGGAGGCCTCACTTTCATCTCCTGCACTACGGGAAGCACCAATGGACCCCCGACGCCACCGCCGGAAGAGAGTAAGTTGGCGTCTGCTTAGTACAGCCTTGCTTTTCTGTGCTCCTTTTTTTCTTCTTTACACATTTATGATTCCTCCGTTCTACTGTTGTATCCACTGCTGCTACATGTTTTATGTCCCAAGTTAGGAAGCAAGAGGTTTCAGTCACATTATTGGGCTGGTGTTCCCCACTGCGCTTGTACATATTGGGGAATGAAACTAGGCTGCTCTTAATGTATATAAATTTCCAGGTAGTGAACCAGTGTTGCTGAAGAAAAGCAGTTCCACTCCAGGTATACCCAAAACACATCCTTGGCATGTGTTTGTGCTCCAGCTGGATCGACTGCTGGCTGTTTGTGTTGTCTTTGTGTGTCTCCTTCTGCTGTGTTCTCCTTCTGCTGTAATTGGTGTTCTGTAGAGGCAGGCACAGAAGGAGATTCAGGAGAGAAATATTGCTTGACAGCTTTGTTTGTGTGAGTAGAGGTGTAGTGTAGAGGAGCACTAGTGAAGGAAGAAGAGCTAGAAATGTGTTGTACATATATATATGGTGCCTGCACCTTGATGGTTTTGTGCCCGGCTACTTTTCACTGTTACCTTGTAGTGAGCATAGGTGCTGCAAGGTGAGTTCCAAAAGCTGCGCATGGCTTGTACATCTTGTGACCTCTGCATGCTCCTGTTTGCACTGCATGTATAAGCAATTTCATTCAGGCTTCTCGTCTGCTGGATCCTTTCCTTCTTATTTGATGTCATTGAAGTGAATTAGAAATTTCTCTTTGAATGAGCCAGTAATTGATTGCATAACTCTTGTGATTCAGCTGGGCAAGAGGCCTCCTCGTCTATTGCAGAAGCAGTCGAAGGTACATTTTAGTTCCCTTTCTCGCACTCGGGAGTGAGTACCCACCATTCTCCCCTCCCCATTTCTCCTCATCCTCTCCTCCCTTTTCACACTTCATACTTCACACTTTTGTAAATATACTCACCTTCTCCCCTCTCTTTCATGAAAGCATAACTGCTCCTGTCTTTGTGAACCATCCTTTGACACTGAGCTTTCCTGGGATTCCAGCACTAGAAGAACTCCAGAACAGCACAGCAACGAACACTGATGGGTCCAAGCCAATGAAGAACGTGCGTCGTCCTTGGGTGCTGCTTAGGGACGATGCTCCTCCGGACATCATCAAGGACGGCATCTCGGAGCTGTCAATGGCCAATCACGTGGCCTACGACCAGCTGGAGAAGATGTCGAGTGTCCTGCCCACCATGTGGCTTGGGTCGCAGAGTGGAAGGTAAGGGCATTGTTGCTGTCATTCTACCCCGACAAGTACATGACAGTCAGCATATACGAACTTACACTTATCCACTTGAAGACTGACTGTGCACCTCTCTTCCAAAATGTTCTATACATTTATGGTGGTAAACTGCATTTTCTATCACATTTAATGATGTTGGAGTATGTTGACGTATCCCTTCTGTGTATTGCTCGAGGACTAATAGGCAGTAAGCTTCCTTTGCAGTCTTTACGTGCATTCCTCTGTCGCCCAATGGAGAGTGTGCATTGATTCAGTGAAGCTCAGTGACTCTGTCCTCAGCATCGTGTAAGTAATTTACTAATTCACATTTGTTTGCTCGCCTCAGCATGGCCTTTCTTTTGCAGTCACATAAAAGGGCGCGTGTTTGCGGCTTTAGCAGATGGCACAGTTGCCATCTTTCACAGAAAAGAAGGTGAGAAAACTTCGTTAACAACATCTTTGGGTTTGTTTTGCCTCCCCGATACAGTATGCGGTGTCGAGCGTAAGACATAAATAAAAAAAAAAAGAAGAAGAGAAAGTGAAGACTTTTGTGTTCAGTTTGTGTTCAAAATAAAGTAAAGGAAAATGAAAGCCCAGTGTGAACAAGTACATTGGATATTATTGAGCAATGACCCCCTAAAGGCCACCATAATTATTAGAAAGTCTGTTATTGATTGGTGTGGTATTTGGAAATCTGCAGTGAATTTCAGGGTTAAAAGATTGTGCTATGTGTCTGCTGCCCCGAAATAGTTGGATTGCAACCATGGCGTAACATGGCATTCTTTTTTTTAACCACTTCTATGTGTTAGAACTGTTAAAGAGGTTGTGACAGTTGACTCCAACTGCTATGATTCTATTCATTCAAGGAGACTTACATTCAAAATTTTGTCGGCAGTGGCCCTGTAGAAGCATCGCAAAATGAACTCGCGGATTCCGAAACTTGACGTCACGCATGTGTGCTTGCCGCCGATGTCAGTGCGTCACATGACTGTTTCTTCACTTTGTTGTGTCTTGGTGATTACAGCAAATAGAAAGTCTCTTCTTTTTCCCTTGATATTCTAGGATGTGGTACAAGGTGGCTATGGTACAAAGAGATGTATTTGTCCAACTGTCGTGGTCCCTTTAAAAGAGCTGTCATATTCACGTTTTTCTTACAGCAAACATGGGGCTGTTTTTTGGATTACAGCGGAATTGATAATGAACTCCTGACATTGTTTATAGATGGACAGTGGGACTTGAACAACTATCACCTATTAGATCTCGGAAAGCCTCACCACTCGATTCGATGCATGGCAGCGGCGCACAGTAAAGTGTGGTGTGGGTATCGCAACAGGATACACGTCGTCAACCCAAAGACGCTCACTGTGGAGGTACATACGCAATGCCTTTGAACTGAAAGAGAGAAAGAATGAGGAAGGGAATTAAGGCGACGTCTCCTTGAACTGTGCAGCACTCGTTCGATGCCCATCCTCGGAAGGAGAGCCAGATCCGTCAGATGGCCTGGGTGGGAGACGGCGTCTGGGTTACCATCCGACTGGATAGCACTCTTCGCCTTTACAACGTCCACACCTACCAGCACTTGCAGGACATTGACATCGAGCCGTATGTCTCCAAGATGCTGGGTCAGTGATACTTTAACTAACCTTTTGATAAATGCTGAATTTGTTAAGGAATGGTTGATGTGTCCATCAGGCACAGGGAAGCTGGGCTTCTCGTTTGTTCGCATCACTGCTCTCCTCATCTCCTGCAACCGGCTCTGGATGGGAACTGGAAACGGGGTCATCATCTCGGTGCCTCTCTCTGACAGTCAGTTGTGCCACTACATCAATACCCACTCAATCGTCCAGTCAATCTAGAACCATCGCTAAGATTTCTGTGTTCTGTCTGTTTTTGAAACAGGCAACAAACCATCAGCCAGTGCAAACCAGACGGGCGTCAAGATGCCAGGAGCAGTGGTGCGGGTTTACAGCGACAGTAAGGAAAACATAACAACGAGCAGCTTCGTCCCCTACTGCTCTATGGCCCAGGCTCAGCTCTCTTTTCACGGCCACCGGGATGCAGTCAAGTTTTTTGTGGCTGTACCTGGTGAGTGTGTTTTTCAGCTTTTGCCAGATTTTGTTTGTTTGGTGTACAAGTTTTTGCTACCTCACGTGGGTTACTCTGAAAAGAACTGTGCGAGGACGTTGAGGGTTCTCTGGAAAATCTCTTGGAAATATCCCAGGAATTTCCTAATAGGAATTGGAGCAGTGCAGATAATTTGAACATTATCGTACGAATGCATTGCTTGTAGTTAATGTTGTTGTTTTCCTATTCCTATGTCATAGGCAAGGGTAGTACCATGTCATCACGGCTGCAGGGCGGCTCAGATGAGAAGTCCGACGGCAGTCCGAACGAGGATAACTCCAAGCCCAAGGTGATGCTCATCCTGTCTGGTGGAGAAGGATACATTGACTTTAGGATTGGTGAGTCATCATTTCTGTGGTCAAACCCAACACCAGATGTGACAGAGACTTGTCGCAGGAGATGGCGAAGAGGACGACAGTAGCGCAGAGGCCCTGCCAGGAGCATCGGGCGATAAGAAGCCGCAGCAGGGGCTCAGCAAAGGTGATCGGAGCCATCTCATCGTGTGGGAAGTGGCGCTCAATGGCTGAAGACGTCTGCAAACGTGGTACTTTACGCTCGTCGAACCTTTTGATCCGTGCCCTGAATGGGACATAGTTTTCCTAGCACTTGCCAAATCGGAAGACACTTCAGTGCGGACTTTCCTTCCTGCTGAGTTGTCGTGAACCTGAACTCTTGTGACATCTGCTTTGCAACATAGCTGTGTAAAAATATGCCATTTTGTTTTTAACTGTTGTGACCAAATTTTCAAGGGTTTTAGTTTCGAGGGTCGTACAAGAGTGCAGTCTCATTGTGCATGGTCTTGCATGATCTACTGTACAAATCATGTTCCTGCCCTGTTCACTGAAAGGGACATGTCATTTAAAATTTTCACAGCTTCTATTGAAAGAGTTTCAGGATGTTACTGTTTCCCTGTGAACAACCTGTTTTTAGGTTAATTTTTTTTTTATTTCATCAATCAGGGCACATCACTCAAGTTTTATTATTATTATTTTTTATTTTAGAGTTTTGTAACGTGTCATTCTTTACCTAGCGAGGTAAAGAACTTACGTTTCTTTAGCCAGACGGACGATAGGGATTGCTCAGGAATAATGAGAGCACAAGGAAACAATTTTAGAGTCTCAAATAGCTGTTTTTGATAAGAGAAAATGTGCAGATGTAAGTGCTGTGGCAGGATACATGTACAATGCTTGACAATGCGGCGTATCAGTTTAATGCTTATTCATAAATTTATACACGGCATCTCTGATTCAGAGATGTCCACTACTGCGCGATCGTCCATTTTTTCTGATACTCAATGTATACATTGCTGTATGAATACATGATGTGCACCATTATATATAAATATATATATAAATAGAAAAGATGTATGTAATGCAAACATTATGATATAGGTGAACCTGCAAAAAAAAAAAAAAAATGTGAATAGCTTTTTTTGCTGTGATGCTGAATTTATGTACTAGAGTGCTATTTGTGTGTAAAAATGTTAGGTTGCCCACATGCGGATTGTCGCACATCTAAGTTGCACATGCACATTTGCGACTTACGTATGTGTGTCTAGGTTGATTTGATTGCAGATGCTCGCCTGTTTTTGTTGTATCTTGCTCTTCGTATGCTCATGTCTCGTTTAGGTTGAGAGTTTGTGGCCTTCAGAACTCTACAGCCTGTTGGCATAGGAAGGAACAATTTCTTACTCTGAAAAATTCCTCTTCCCTCATGACTCCCGATCTTTACCTTTTACCTTATTCTTTCATATTGTAGATAGAATATTTATGTAGCAGAAATGTTTTTAAAAATTAGGGCTAGTACACTGCACAAAGGACAAACAAACCAAAGGTTTTGTACAGTATAATGTTCCCTGCTACAGTACCAAGGGGTACTTTTCAAAACCTTTTTTTCGTCTCCTAGTCTTCCTCTGTCGCGAAATTGCATGGAACGCCACAGTTAGACTTTTTTAAGATCTTGAATTGGCTGTGTTAAGTGTCACAGGACTGTGTGCAAATAGAGGGCTTTATGAAGATTGCTTCTTTTGTACGGAGTATCTTTACTTCAAATAAATTAAAAAGGAGTGGTACATGTGAGTGTACTCTCTGCATGGTAGACTTGCTACAACACAAAATGGGCACTACAGGTAACTCATATGCACTGGTTTTTGGGAAACCATAGTAAATGTTGCATAGATTCTTACTACAAGGAGTTCAAGCTGATTAATCTCAGGCGAGCATAAAAAAGAAAGGACAGCATTCGTCTGAACGGGACTGTTTCCATTTACTTGCAGCAAAGGTAGCATTGTGTAAAGTGCTAAAACTTCTTTTTTCGCTTAATAGCTTTATAGTCTCCTTCCTGATTGGCGAGATCCCTGTAGATCTGCTTCACTTTCCTGGCTCTCGCAGCATCTTTCTCCATCTGCTCGTTGAGCTGGTGTCTTGCAAGGAACTGGTTGTCTCTCCTGACCTCCCTCATTGCTCCCTTCAGCTCTCGTTTGTACTTCTGTCCGAGCCTCTTCATTTCCACTTTTTTCCCGCTACCCGTAAAGTGCTTTCGACCGTCAAACCTATCTTGGAACCTTGGCTCAAGCAACGGCTTCATGACAGGAGGCTTCTTCTCTGGCTTTAATGACTCGCGGACAATTTTCTTGTTTAATGTTTCAACTGTTTCTTCTACTGCTTGCCTGACGATCTCTGGGTAATGCTCGCTGTTCAGTTTCCTGCAGGCTCTCAAGATGGCGTCGGAGAGTTCGTTGAATGATGCCAGATTGGACCACGTTTTCATGCAAGAAGTGATCAACTTTGCTGCAGCGTATATTATTTTCACCTTGAGTTCTTCCGTCATTACTATATCATCCTTCATCAAATTCTTTAGTGTCAAGTTAAGTATGCCCTCGCTGGCCGTGACAGGGGTCTCGACACGGAGCTGGTCTCGCTTTAGAAGCCGGATCAAGAAATAACAGATTTCGGGAACAAACCGTTTTGAGTATGAAACGAATTCATAGAAAACGTTCGCTACAAAGAGCCCTCGAACAAAGTCGGACGCTTGCTTCAGTGCACAGCGTGTTAACATCTGGCTCGCACTGATCATGGCAGGTGTCGTGACGTGGTGTGAAATGTCTGAGGTGGAGTAACATTGCCCAGCAAGCTTTAAGAAGACCAGACTGCTGAACCCTGGAAATGGAACACTGAACTGAGAGTTCTTATCAAGCACTTTCCGAAGCTCCTCCTCCTTCTCCGAGATGACGTCGACAAGGTAACTTCCGCACGTCAAGGGTGATAGTTGACCGATCCTGTAGATGTGTGGAACGAGGCAGTTCACCAAGCTGATGTCCAAATCTGCGACATCGTTGAGGTACTGAAGCAGGATTACAAATAATACCTCGAACTTCTGCTTGTAGTACTCCTTGTTCTGGTTCCCCCTGGTGATCATTTCAAGGATGGCATCCTGTTGTTCCACAGTTTTGCCCTGTACAAGAGCCATGAACTCGTCCTCCGATGTAGGGATGTTAGCAAGTAATGGTGGAGGAATGATCCCTGCCATTTGGGCAAGTCTATGCGAGAGGTCACCTTTGCTCTCTTCCACTTCTTGCAGTTGAACCCTCTTTGGTGATCTCTCTACCACAGCCTTCTCATCACCGTTCTCATCATCAGCAGCATTTTCAACATGTGCATCTTCACCGTCTACTTCCTTATCAGAGTTTAGGTCAGAATATGAATCCTCCTCATCACTCTCTCTTTCTCCCCCCTCCTCCTCCTCATCTTCCTCATCTGAAGCACCTTTGCCAGCCTCAGTGACAGGTTCCAACTGGTAGAAATTGTCGTTCAAATCATCAGCTGAGATGTGTGTTCCACGATACTTCCCTTCCTGCTGGCCAGTTGCTCTTATCCGTCGTTCTTTCTCCAACTTCTCCAGCTTTTTCTTTTCTTCCTTAGCCACTTCTTCTTCCGTCTTCACCCTCTCTGTGGCTTGCCCAGCAAGGGGTTCGAACCTCAGCTGCTTCACGAGCACATCATAGTCGTCCAAGTTCTCATCCGGGTCTTTGTGTTGCTTGTCAGGCTTGACAGCTCCAACTAAGTTTCTGAATTCTTTCCACTCTGTGTCAAGCTTTTCAGTGAGTGTGAAATTTTCGTCTTTTTCCACTTGCCGCTCGTACTTCAGCCTTTTGGACTGCGCGATGAGTTCGTCTATAGCTTGCTTTCTGGACTTTGCCGAACTACTGTCGGGGTCCACTTTGGTGAGGAAACCGCCGAAGTTTGCTTTCTCGGTGAAATCTCTCCCTATTTTATCGTACAAATCTTCATCATCGCTTCGTGGGTCGTCGTGGGACTGCATTTCGACCACCGCCTTTCCGAGATGCGTCAATTCTTCGTCATCGTTGAGATTGTACAAGTTTTTCTTGTGAGCTACTTTTCGCTCCATGGCCAGGCGAGCTGCTACTTTGTCGTCGGGGTTCATAGAGGCATCGAACTCCCCTATTCTCTTGTCGACGAAGGCATTAGACTTGTTTCGGTTGACGTATTCTCGCAAGAGCGATTCTTTCCTCTTCTGTATCGCTTTGTTTCTGGAAACTCCTGGGAGGCCACGATCATTTTTCGACTTTCTTCCGACCACGTCATGCTTCTGCTTGTTCACACGTACTTCGAACGGATTAGTTTTCTCTGGTTTAGTCTCTCTTTTGGCTGAAATTCTCTTCAACGATTTCCCTTTGCGCTTCATCGTCGTTCATACCACCACGTGGGTTTGTTTTTCTCATCACGTGACAGCGAGATTATGAATAGGTCTAGTTTTGCTTAACTTCAAAGGTTCGTTTAGGAACTAAATGCTGAGTTTCTTCATTATAGTTCTGACCACGGCACTAACTTCTAACTACTTCATATTTAATAGAATTTGCTAAGTAGCCAACTGAGTGTTTGGTGGCGAGATTATGCACGACATATGCCGGGCGCCATTGATTGCAGTTTGTCGCATCGTTTCGTGAGTTTCTGTCCGTTGTCATTGTAAATATCGGTCTAGTTGGGCAGCCATGGAACAAGAACACGAAATGCAAGATCCCGTAGAAGAAGAAGAGGAGGAGGAAGAAGACAGCACGGAGAGCACAAAAGAGTCGGTGAGCGGACACTAATCACCAGAATGTCTCGTCTTGACAAAAGTGATGCCGGGCACAGGTGATCGCAGCCGTTCTCGAAAAATACTGGAGGTAGTACTGGTAGTAGGAATTAAGTTTACCGCCACTATTCTTTCTTCAGGCGTTCTAGCTATCAGATGTTTTCAAAATGACTATAGATACTACATCAACCTGTTCTCATTCATGTAGATTTGGCGCAATTTTGTTTTCGTTTTCTTTTGCTTTTCCCGCCATTTCGGATTGTTCTGTGTTACATAGGAATAGATACCAAGGTAAATAGCCTCTTTTTACGCATGGCTCACAGTCACATGGCCTGAATTGGAAATGAACTAATATCATGCAGAAGCTAATTATAACAAGTAGTATTGACTAGTCACAGAGCGTGCAAACGGATGGTTGTCTTGAAAATTTAGCTTGGTCTCGAACTTTGCGTTACCTAACGTTGTAGAAAGTCGTTTCTTGGCGTGGAGAAACTGCTTTGTTTACAACCTTTGATGTGTACTGGTTCTGCGTGGACAAACTTCCCATAAAGTAGTAAATGTGAGCTCACGTCAACACTTTTTTTGCCGCTGACAAAAGTACCTCTGGTAATTCGTGCCGTCGCACTAAACCAACTTTGTTTCATCTGGCATTGCATGGCATACAGTACCGTGACCAGCATAGAAAAAAGAAAAGTAGCTTTTGTTGCTGTGTCACTGTGGCTGCTGATTAATTCATTGATTGGCCCCTTTTAGACCCCGGATAGCACAGAGACGCCGCCTGTGCCGGGAACAAGAGGTGGAGGCGACTCTTCGGAATATGACACTAAACTGGTCAGTGGTGATGCTTAAAACTTTTATGCTCAGCTGTAGGTGATAAATAAATTCTGTGTCTTGGATTTTAGGATCTTGATCGCGGTAAGCGATTTGACTACCTGCTTCAGCAGACAGAAATTTTCGCACATTTCATGACCACAAGCAGTGCTGCAAAGGGAGTCACATCACCACTGAAACTGAAACCTGGGCGGCCCAAGCTCAAGAAGAATGATGAAAAGGCAAAGCTTGCAGCCATGGGAGAGTAAGCATTTTCATGTTGGTCTCTACGAAGTTTCTCTCTATTAAGTGGAGGTTGTGGCCCTGCCTTCAGATTGTACCTCAGCAGATTTTTGGCACATGTAACCCTTAAATGAAAAGGGTGGTGGTACCAACATGACGTCTAAATTAGTGGCTCATTTGATAGACATCCAGATTGGTGGTTAAAATAGCTGTTAATTATCACTTAGAATGAGAAATTCAGATGGGGACTCATTATTGACCTAAATTAATTAGTAACCTGCGTTACATTGCAGTTTGCGCCATCGCATGACAGAGCAAGAAGAGGACGAGGAACTCATGTCCGACAGCCGACGAAAAGAAATTGTTGTCACAAGGTTTGAAGAATCCCCCTCTTACATCAAAGGGGGACAGTTACGGGATTACCAAGTGCGTGGTCTCAACTGGATGATCTCCCTTTATGAACATGGCATCAATGGAATTCTTGCAGACGAAATGGTGGGCATAATTTTATTTAATTTTGTTCTTATAAGTATGAACAGTTCAATTAACTGCAAACTTTTTTTTTGTAGGGTTTGGGAAAGACTCTGCAGACAATCTCTCTGCTGGGGTACATGAAGCACTATCGCAATGTCAATGGCCCACACATGGTCATTGTCCCCAAATCAACGCTAGCCAACTGGATGAGTGAATTTAACCGATGGTGTCCATCACTCAGGTCCGTGTGTCTCATCGGAGACCAGGAGACAAGGGTGAGACGGGGTTCCTTTGACTGATGACCGCAGCATTTTACGAAACGCACTCGTCCTGTTTCAGGCGGCACTGATCCGTGACACACTCATGCCTGGCGAGTGGGACGTCTGTGTTACGTCCTATGAGATGGTGATCCGTGAGAAAGCGGTTCTCAAGAAGTTCAATTGGCGCTACTTGGTCATTGATGAAGCCCATAGGATCAAAAATGAAAAATCAAAGGTCTGTAATTTTGAATGGGTCATTTGCAATATCTTTAGCTGTGCAGGTCGAACTGGAATGACTGAACTGAATCACTTTTCAGCTCTCGGAGATCGTGCGAGAGTTCAAGACCACCAACCGCCTGTTGTTGACGGGAACTCCACTGCAGAACAACTTGCACGAACTGTGGGCACTGCTCAACTTCCTTCTTCCTGATGTCTTCAACTCTTCTGAGGTAATTCACTCTATCATGCTGCAGGATTCCTACAGACTGCTTTCAGTCTTGCAAAAAAGTGGTTATAAAAAAACGTCAATGACTTTCACATCACTGAGTATGTTACAGACTTGTTCAGAATTATTATTGTTGATATTTTAGGATTTCGATGCTTGGTTCAACACGAACAACTGCTTAGATGACACCAACCTGGTGGAACGGCTGCACGCTGTACTGCGACCTTTCCTCCTGCGTCGTCTCAAGTCGGAAGTGGAGAAGCGTCTTCTTCCAAAGAAAGAAGTCAAAGTGTATGTTGGGCTCTCAAAGATGCAGCGCGAGTGGTACACCAAGTGCCTCCTCAAAGACATTGACGTCGTCAACGGCGCTGGCAAGGTGGACAAAATGCGTTTGCTCAACATCCTTATGCAGCTGCGCAAGTGTTGCAACCACCCATACCTCTTTGATGGTGCCGAGCCAGGTATTATCGTCGTTACTTTCTTCCCTTAGCTTTTCTCTGTGGTTTTCATAGCATTGAATAAGTATGAGCTGCTTATTTTGCAGGTGATCCTTTTAACCTAGAGAGAGCAAACATAAATACATGAAACAGCTGCAGACTGCTGCTCTGTGTCTCATCTTAGCGAAAACAGCATTCTTTCTTTCCTAATCCAGACATTAATCTTCATGTTAGTATTGTTTATAGTCCAATAATGTATTGCAATAATGTGCGCTAGTCTTACGTGTGAGGGTCATAGTTAATTTTTAGAAATTGTGTGCTATGCACATCACTTTAAAGTGATGTCTGCACGTAGGACCACCATACACGACAGATGAGCACATTGTGTACAACTGTGGCAAGATGGTGATCTTGGATAAGCTGCTTCCAAAGTTGAAGAGCCAAGGCTCCCGAGTGCTCATCTTCTCTCAGATGACTCGTATGCTGGACATCTTGGAAGATTACTGCCTGTGGCGTCGTTACGGTTACTGTCGTCTGGATGGTCAAACGCCACACGAGGAGAGAACTGTGAGTTCCTTGGCTTGACATGATTGTATCTTTTCTTAACATGACCTTAGTGTAACGTTTTCAAACTTGGCTTCGCCATGACCTTCTGTTGCTTGTCTGGTTCATTTTGTCTTATCACAATGGGCTCTCCCCTAATAGCCTGTTTATCTCTCATGTCTCCTAACCGTTCCCGGTTCTTTTGTATTTCAGCTTTCGATCAATGAGTACAACCGCCCCGGCAGCGACAAATTTCTGTTCATGCTGTCGACCCGTGCGGGAGGCCTGGGCATCAATTTGGCCACTGCAGATGTCGTCATTCTTTTCGACTCGGACTGGAATCCACAGGTGGACTTGCAGGCCATGGACCGCGCCCATCGTATTGGCCAGACAAAGGCTGTGCGTGTGTTCCGGCTCATTACGGAGAACACGGTAGAAGAACGCATTGTGGAACGGGCTGAGGTGAAACTGAGGCTGGATACGGTGGTTATTCAGCAAGGTGAGTCCTTTGTTCTGTAAATCCAGATTAAAAAGCAAATATGCTTTGCTTTTGATTTGCCAGTCGCAAATGCAAGTTTTGTACTTCGGAAGAGATGATAAACTAGCATAAACACAGGTGCGCATGTGAAGGAGTTGCATCACAAGAGAAGGCTGAGATTGGGCACCATTGCACATGTGGGTAGACTGCTGTTCATGGAAAACAAAATTTCCTGGAGCACAAAGAATTGTTGCTTTGAAAGTAGAGAAGCCTGGCTGATATGGCATTTTAAAAGTGGAGCTGAGGAGCAAGTGATACTCCTCTTTCTGTAGGTCGCTTAGTGGATGCTCAAGCGAAGCTTGGCAAGGAAGAAATGCTGGGCATGATTCGCCATGGCGCCGACCACATCTTTGCCTCAAAGGACAGTGAAATCACGGATGAAGACATTGACGCGATCCTGGAGAAGGGCGAGCGCAAGACGGAGGAGCTCAAGAACAAACTTGAGTCTCTCGGCGAAGGGTCACTGCGCAACTTTACGCTGGATACTCCACAGGAGTCCGTGTACAAGTTTGAGGGCCAGGATTACAGAGAGAAGCAAAAGAGCGGCGGACTGAACTGGATCGAACCCCCAAAGAGGGAGCGCAAAGCCAACTATGCGGTGGACGCATATTTCAGGGAGGCCCTGCGCGTGAGCGAGCCCAAGGCACCCAAGGCGCCTAGGCCGCCCAAACAACCAAACATCCAGGACTTTCAGTTCTTCCCGCCACGGCTCTTTGAACTGCTCGACAAGGAGATCTATTACTACCGCAAGACCATTGGGTACAAGGTACCGAAGAACCCCGACCTTGGCTCCGATGCGGCACGGATTCAGCGAGAGGAGCAGGCCAAGATTGACGAGTCGGAACCGCTCACGGAAGAGGAGCTCGCGGAGAAAGAGAAGTTACTGACGGAAGGTTTCACGAACTGGGCACGTAGGGACTTCAACCAGTTCATCAAGGCAAACGAGAAGTATGGCAGAGATGACATTGAGAGCATTGCAAGAGAAGTCGAGGGAAAGACGCCAGAAGAAGTGATGGAATACTCTGCTGTCTTTTGGGAACGCTGCCACGAGTTACAGGACATTGAACGCCTAATGGCTCAAATTGAGAAAGGGGAGGCAAGGATTCAGCGTCGGGCATCCATCAAAAGGGCACTGGATGCCAAGATGGCACGATATCGGGCACCGTTCCACCAACTGCGTATAGCGTATGGGACAAACAAGGGCAAGAACTACACGGAGGAAGAGGACCGGTTTCTCGTCTGCATGCTGCATAAGCTTGGCTTCGACCGGGAAAATGTGTACGATGAACTGCGGGCGGCCATCAGGCAAGCTCCACAGTTTCGGTTTGACTGGTTCATCAAGTCCCGTACGGCTGCAGTGAGTACTTCATCCTGACTTGCTCTTCACTTGTATTTCTTGAATCAACACAATAAACTTACTTTTGCACTAACGCAGGAGCTTCAGCGGCGGTGCAACACGCTCATCACGTTGATTGAACGTGAAAATCAAGAGCTGGAGGAGAAAGAAAAAGCTGAGAGGAAACGCAGGGGAGGAGGACGAGCGACAACTCCAAAGGTTTGTACTGCACCAAATGGCTGCAATTAGTTTATTTCTTGATGTTTTCACTGCCATCAGAGCCAACCAACACATCCTTTTCTTACTCTTTCCAGGGGAAGCGAAAGCTGGACGGGACTCCAGATAGCCGCAAGAAAAAGAAACCGAAACAGTGATGTCCAAACAATTGCCGCCACGTCAGGGCCACCTGCATGCACTGTACATAGTATATTACTTGACCCCATGGAATCATTCGACTCTGAAATTTTCTTGTCCCACGGTTTGTGTTGTGAAAGCCCGTATTTATTGTATTCCTTGGCACCACAGCAGCAAGCACGTGTTGAAACCTCATTCCATTAAAGAGAAGCAAAGAAATGCTTAAGACTATCAATGACTTTGAATTTGGAAGGAGGCCTAACTCATTGCTTGCATACCTCTAAAGTGAGATCTGACAAGCACTTGTCTGCAGAAAGTGTGTGTTTTTATTAAAAGATCTGGGAGGACAACCTTTCTTTTTCTTCGTTTGTTAGCATACTGTAGTTGAGATGTGCCACACGGAGCTCCCAGAAGTAAGGCACTGTATCCCAAACAAATTGGAGACGTGCAGCAGGTGTGCACGGTTCAGGCCTAAAACACGAGACACAGTGCAAGGTGCCCTTCACAAAAGGATACTTGAAGCATAATTGCATTTATGAAGATAACCCATCTTTCTGCAGACATTAGAGTGTTGGTCTTCTGGCAAGCACAAGAACATATTTGATGTTCCATGTGTATGTTCCGTCTTTATTCTTCTTGAGTCTCTTCAGGGCCGCTTTGACGAGCTCCTTGAGGAAAGCTGGCCTTTTCTCCTCTGGAACAAGCTGGATTGGTTTGACAAACAGGTTTTCCAGACATTCTGTGGAAATAGTGCCAACCCTGTAGCCAGCAGCTCTTGACAGAAACTTTGAAGGGTGCCCAGAACACCCTGGTTGAGCACCACGCATTTTGTGCCCTTACCTTTATATTCAGCCACGGAGGAGAAATCGTACTTGAAGTCCATCAGCTTTGTCTTGAGCACCTGGTAGCCAACCTGTTCTAGAAGTGCAGAATAGATTCGGTCTGCTTGTGCATGGTGGAACCATAGGCGGTTGAAGTTCTTGTCAGCCATGTCAGACAGGAGCTCCGGTATACTCTGCGGGCATTGAAGAAAACCTTTTCGTGTACAGCCGTTGTTGAAAGAATACAAATAATGTCTGTGTTGCGTGATTGGTTGTGTTAATAGACGTCTGTTATAAACAAATCTACACTGTCTTTTTGTTTGTTTTTGTGAACCTAATGAATAACGTGTTGTAATTGAGCGTTCACTGGGAACAGGATCACAATAAGGTACTGGGGGTTACATAAAACAATGTCTAACCTCAAAGTACTTCTTCCATGTTGATGACTGCAGCACTTTCACAACAGCAGAGTGAAGATCAGACGGCTTCGCCGCGGGAACAGCGAAAAAGCAGCGACCACCTGGTCTTAAACACCACATGAGGTTCTGCAAGGCCTTCGACTGATCCTTGACGAATAGCAGCGCGTGAGACGAGAAAATCCAGTCGAACATTCCGCCCCACTTGATCTCAAAGGTGTTTGTATCTTCCACATCAGCGAAGGCGAAATCTGTCATTTCATCGGCGTAGTTGCTGAAAGCGTAGTCGATAGCGTTCGAGTTATTGTCGATCCCGAAGACACCACGGATAAGCAGCGATGACAGCCTTTGTCGCAACTGGTTCGTGGAGTCTCCGCAACCACAGCCCACCTCAAGGACCAACGCCTGATCCCAGTCGCGATCGCGGGTCAGCACCGCGCATTCTGCCAAGACCCTTTCTTGTAAAGCTGACAAATACCCACTCTCAACGCTGTGGTCTCCGATACAGGCGCTATTGATGGAATTTTTGCTGGTACTCCTAGACTTCGTGGGTGGTGTAGTTTCAACTGTTAGGAGTGTCGTGGACATGATGCCTGCCGTCGAGTGTGGACGAACATGAAGTGCTCTGGGTCCGATGGGTGTGTTTGGTCTTCAGCGAACCGGGTTTATTTTTGGGCTGAGAGCTATTTCAGGCAGCGCAACCCATGCGGTAGCTTCCAAACGGCAGTTGTTTTTCCTGTTGACGTAAAGTTTACGGAGATCGCTTCAACGCGCGACTTCGACCAGAAGGCCTCTTATCGACGCGTGTTGCCTAAAGTTTAGAGAGGCAAAGAACTGCGACAATGAAACCGAAACTAATAGGTCCGCAACTCTAGCGTGGCATAGCGGTCATACACGGGGTTTGTTAATTATTTGACTAACATGACCCCATGCTATACAAAGTATAATTCGTAGTGCATTACTCATAAGTTTTGGGTGACACAACAATCATATCTGTTCAGAGCACGAGTGGACGCGTAATGTTTCTGGGTTCAAAGTATGAAATCAAGTGGCGCCACGTTATGTCATTTTCTACATCTGAAC
>JARGYV010099899.1:0-13256 GCA_029532675.1 Ornithodoros moubata
TTTCGCGCTTTATTCTCGCTTTCGTCACGGAAACATAAATTGATTGCAGGTGTCGCTAACGGTAGATTACGATGGCATGCCTTCTGCGTCCACTCACCCTCAACAGCAGTCGATGGACGCAGCAAGCACTATGTCCGATAGGTTCCTTCTGAGTACACCCCTCTCTTCAACGGGGGCTCGTAACTACTATAGTAAAGACGCTTTTGCGAATAGTATGAATTACGGAACCAGTGAGGGAGATCGAGATACTTTCTCAAAATCACGCTCGAATACAGATGGCTTTCCATCAAGAATTATTTACGAGGACTCCTCATTCCAACGAAACCCATCGTCGGAAATCCAGGGAGCCTCGAGCATAATCTATTCCGAAGACAGCTCCGAGTCTGTGGTGGAAGAAACGTGCCACAGACGAGTGATCCAGACGACGACCGAAGAAGTGAGAACCATAAGGAGGATAAGAAAGTCTCCGGTTGATTCAGAGCCTGAAACACTCGTTGAAGAAAGTGTGTGGCTTAAGAGGGGCGGCGACCACATCGCAAGACATCCAGAGCCTCGGGAGACTCGTGATAGCGAGTCCGTAGGATCATCTCTCGCGTCGGCGAAACCAGACAAGCTTACCCAGGAGCTTGAGAACTACGTTCGGACAGTTGCAACAGAGCAGACGCCGCATGTGGAAATAATTGAAAAGACGCTGAGTGCTAGTTTTGCCTCTTCGCGGTATTCTGTTGGGGAAGTAGCGCATGCTGACGGAATAGGCGTGGCTTCACTGCCCAAACCGTCCACGTTATCCGTCGTCGAAACACCTTACGTATCTGGACAGGAAGAATCGTACATAAGTCATAAAACATGCACCACTTCTTTGGTGTCCGTGTACGGTGCACCTGCAGAAGCTGTTTCCGTGCCGCCGCCGGCACTCGAATTCAAGAAGGACGAGAAAGCAGAATTGGCCCAGTTAGAATATGATAAGACGTTTCTCCCAGACCTCTGGCTTGAAAGCCCGGAGGTCTCCGCTTTTAAGACCGGCAGTTCGGAAATGAAGTCTTTCCCGCATCCAATGCCTCAAGTAGCTGAGTCACCTGCCGAAGTTTCCAAGAGAGGTTCCCTAGCAGATATACGTGCAGTTCCAAAGGAACAAGAAGCCACCGAGGGTACATTCGAAACTGCCCATGCAGCGTCATCTGAGGAAGAGTCCAAAGGGATGGAGGAGTTGCCACTCCTTCCAATAGAACCATTAAGCTCTGAATCCGAAGAACAATCTCTTCATGAAGAGGATCACGGTCAAATTGAAGATTTATTGTTACATCCTCCACTTGAGGACGTTCAGAACACCGAAATGCAGCAGGTAGTATCGTACCCTTTTCATAAACGAGTACACAGCGCTGAGCTTGAAGGTCTGGTATCCTATTCCATACTGGAAGAGATTCAAAGTGCTGAAATACAACAGGTAGCCTCGTACCCTTCTGCCGAATATGTGAATATTGCTGAATTTGAAGAGCTAGTATCGCACCATCTACTGGAAGGTTTTCAAAGCACCGAGACTGAGCAGGTGGCGTGGTACCCTACCCCTCAGCACGCTCAGGGTGCGGATTTTGAAGACTTGGCGTCACTTTCTCCAATCGAGGACATCCACAGCTCTGAGGTCCAGCAGGTACTCTCATATCCTCAACCAGAATATGTATACGGTACGGTATATGAAGATGTGGTGTCTTCTCCTCCGGTGGAAGATATTCACAGCGCCGAAATTCAACAAGTTCTGTCGTACCCTTCTCCTGTGCGTGACCAGAGGGCTGAATTCAAAGAGCATGTTTCCCTTCAACCTGTTGCAGACATACACAGCGCTGAAGTCGATCACGTCCTGTCATATCCTCAACCAGAATATGTCTACGGTACGGTATATGAAGATGTGGTGTCTTCTACTCCAGTGGAAGATATTCACAGCGCCGAAATTCAACAAGTTCTGTCGTACCCTTCTCCTGTGCGTGACCAGAGGGCTGAATTCGAAGAGCATGTTTCCCTTCAGCCTGCTGCAGACATACACAGCGCTGAAGTCGATCACGTGATGTCATATCCTCAACCAGAATATGTCTACGGTACGGTATATGAAGATGTGGTGTCTTCTCCTCCAGTGGAAGATATTCACAGCGCCGAAATTCAACAAGTTCTGTCGTACCCTTCTCCTGTGCGTGACCAGACGGCTGAATTCAAAGAGCATGTTTCCCTTCAACCTGTTGCAGACATACACAGCGCTGAAGTCGATCACGTACTGTCATATCCTCAACCAGAATATGTCTACGGTACGGTATTTGAAGATGTGGTGTCTTCTCCTCCAGTGGAAGATATTCACAGCGCCGAAATTCAACAAGTTCTGTCGTACCCTTCTCCTGTGCGTGACCAGAGGGCTGAATTCGAAGACCATGTTTCCCTTCAACCTGCTGCAGACATACACAGCGCTGAAATCGAACATGTGCTGTCATATCCACATCCTGGACATGTCCAAAGTACGGAATCTGAAGATCTTGTATCATTTCCTCCACTTGAAAATATCCACACCATCGAAATTCAACAGGTGGTGTCGTATACCTCTCCTGGACCTATTCAGGGACCTGCATTTGAAGAGTTCGTATCACCTCGTCCACTAGAGGATATTGAAAGTGCTGAAATTCAACAAGTAGTGTCCTATCCTTTTCCTGAACATGTTGAGAGCGCGGAATTCGAAGAGATATTATCTCCAGTCGAAGGTGTACATACGGCTGAAACTCAACTAGTGGCGTCGTACCTTCCTCCCGCTCGCGCAGAGATTGTTCAATATGAAGAAATATCAAAAGTTCCACTTGAAGATATCCAGAGCGTTGAGCTTGAACAGGTGGTGTCATTCCCCCTTCCTGAGATCGTCGAGAGTGCTGCAGTCGAGGTGACGCCTCCTCCTCCTGAATTGTGCACGGCTGTTCAAGAGTGGGTGGAATCTCCACTTCCAGTAGAAAGTCCAGCCAATGTCATTGAAGAGTGGACAGAGTCTCCGTCACCAGTAGAGGTTCCAAGCTCTGCTCTCCAAGAGATAGAAACTCCTGCATCCGCCGAAATCCCTGAGACCCAAACACCAGTGCAACCTTCCACACCCCAGGATGCAACGAGCCCTGAAAGACGCCCACCACCTCCGCTCTTAGAGGAGGATTTGTCTACAGCGTTACAGGTGTGGGTACCATCCCCGCCTCCCGTTCCTCTGACACAGGATACTCAACTTGTACCACGGCCTTGTGCTGAAGACATCCCTCACGGAGGAGCACTCCTTGAAGAGCACTCACTTGGGGCGCTACTCGACTTAGAAACTGCGAATATTCTTGAGGCGTCTAACTCACAAGAAATTGCAAACATATACGAAACGTTCAGTGAAACATTCGGCACGGAAGAAGGTATCGGCGTCGCCCCATCGGAGGCCTCTTTCCTTTCGATACCAGAGCAGGAGGAATTGCTGGTAACAGAAACGACAGCTGGCTATGAGATGGCTTCGAATATAAACATCGCTGCGGTAGACATGTGCAACGAGATTTATCCAGCCCGAGCTGTGCCTCTGAGCGTTCCTTCACTAATTTCTACAGAGCTCGTGGAGTGGCGTGAGGAAGACCATAAGACTGCGTTACTTGAAAAGCAAACGGAGTTGGCTCTCCTAGAAGCGGGAGAGTCAACTGAAGTAGTTGAGTTTGAGCCCAAGTACCAAAGCTTCGAATCGCCTGAAGAAATGTACGAGGGTGAGGAACAAACAACTCCTGCAATTGAGACCCCCGACATAGTCCCCCTCGCGCATGAACCCATACCAGCTATCACATACGAGCCAACCATTGAGACACCTCAGCCGCCAACTGAGCCCCTTGAGTTCGCCCCTACTGAGATCCATGCTTTGACTCAGGAAGGTCGCCCTGCTTTGACTCAGGAAGGTCGCCCTGCTCTGGCAGCAGGTGAAGCGCTCGCAGCTTTAACCTACACACCAGAAGGCGAAGCTTCTTCGGAAGTTAGTTACGCCTATGAATCTGCGCTGGATGGCTTGGTTGACGAGTTACATAATGAATCACTGGAAGCCGTAGAAAGTGTAGGCGCTTTTGTTGCCGAGGCACTGGTACTTCAACAATACGAAAAACGTAAGTCAGAAGCTGAGATAACTTCTACAACCTCCATGGTCCACACCATCACTTCCAAAGCAGTTCCGGAGCACGAGCTGTTAGCGGAGTCCTATGAAGGCGTTTTCGCAACTCTATCCGAAGCTTTCGAGGACTATATAGCACAAGAGAGTAAAACTCTTGACTTGCCTGAGAGAACAGATATCACAGAGATGGCAGTCCCCAGCCGCAGGGAATCTGAACCTGAACTGGTCCTACCTGAAGAGCTACCTTCAAAGTGGAGTTCGCTGGAAGTTTTAGCCGGAGAGATTGGCGAGATCCTACAAAGTGAAAAGCGTGAAGCGGAAGTGACCATCGACGACGAGCTTGCTGAGTACATGTCAAGAGCACGACTGCCCTCGAACTGGGCTGTTGTTTCTGCCCTCCCGGAAGTAATTTTGCCACCAATTAAACCAGAGGGCGAAAAACGCGAGTCTCCATCAGTTTCAACTTCGCTTCTAGATGCCTATCAATTTCCATCTGAATGGTGCAGCCTTTCAGCTTATCCGCAGGAACTTTCGTTGATTGCGTCACCGATAAAAGAAGAACCCAAGAAAGAAATATTGTTTGAGACACAGCCACTAGAACAACTTCCAGTGGAATGGAGAGATTTAGCAACATACCCAGAGGGACTACGAGACCTCGTGGTGGTCCCAGAGATAGAGGCCCCTGCCGTTCGTGAACCCTCCGGCATTACCGAAACTGAGGAAATGCAAGTGTTGTCACAGGAACTGTCACAAGAATGGAGCACCCTCGTTGCCATCGGTGACGTGTGTGGGGCGATGTCCACAGTCCCAGAAGAAGAAATCGCCTCTCTTCAGGAAGTTCATCCGCCTGGTCTCGTGGAGCCCATCGAAGATATAAAGACGGAGCCAACGGCAACAAAAGAGCCAGACATTTCGATAGAGACGCCTCTGGACTTCTCTCAAATACGCCACGCTCCTCACAAGGGAAAATATATCTTGCAGAAGACGAGAATTACGGCGACCACTGCTACACACTCTGTCGAACTGGTGGAAGAAAATGTCACCCCTGGATGCTTGTCGGGAGAGTCTGACCGCTTTATTGGTAAACATGCAGAAAGCTCGACTGCTTGTTTCTATCACAGTACCGATAGTAAAGGAGGCAGTGGAGCGGGTAAACCGTGCACGTGCCAAAGGCCTCAAGGGGGTTTCGAAGGGGAAAATCTCGGCCATACAGAACAACGTGCGGATGGCAAGTATCCTTCGGGACCGTCTGTTTTCCAACGAACGCGAATCTTTGCTCGCGGCTTGGGACACTCCGTGGAACTTAAAAGCGAGAAATCTATCGTTACACAAAAGGAGCTGAATGCGCTACGTGGTGGTCTCTTCGTGCCATCAATGCGAATACCGGAACGATTTAGTGAGGATATATACTTCACTAGCCTTGAAGGAAGCCATGCATACAGTCCCGCTGACACGAAAGATCGTCCAGAAGATGACCTCACCATCGACGACGTTCTCACCTCGGATGCTACGTCGAAAGATGAAGTATCAAGGGCGATTGAACTGATAATGCGAAAAATATCGGACATCACGTTGCAAAAGCGCCGTCTAGAAGAGGACTATAGGAAGGAAGCTTCCGAAACAAGGCTTAAGACTATTGAAGAAAACCTGGACAAGTTAAAGAAACGGGAGGACAGCCTGTATAATGCGCTCAGGATTCTGGCGAACTCTATGTCGTCCCCGATATACCATGCAAGGTCCGAGGAAGTATTTAGTACATCAAATAGAGACGACAGTCAGCGGGAATCAGAGTCTCATTTCGGTCACATTTCGTTTTCCGTCTTAAAGACGAAAACAGACACTTTGTCAACGCCGGTGACCACTTTGCCTCCAGGAAATATATATGAAGGCACTGCCAGTTCGTCACACGAAGATACACACACAAAGGTTACTGTCGGCCCACACGGCGAAACGACTCCACCTCACTCGTCCATTTCTGTTCTCCTCGAAACCACGACGACAAAAACATCCAGTGACGATGTTCAGCGGCACACCAGAGAATATATCGCAAGCGCCGGTAAGCCAGACGAAGCGTTGACGGCTGCACAGCCAGAGCGAAAAACGATGTCGGAACCGAGCTTGCCGGGCCCCAGGCCGACGACAACAGAACAAACTGGAGCCGTCAACGTAACAGAAGTGCGTCCCGGTTATGGAGAGCAAGTAAAATTTTCAGGGCGTGCTGTAGAGACGGTAAGGGTGACGTGCAGTACCACTGAAGAGCCTCAACCATCAACTGGTAACAGGAGTGTCGTACAGACTGTAGTTAGCTCCAACACAGGAGTAGGTTGGGAACAGCCCGTTCCCCCAAAGTACACAGTTAGCATGGACAGAGCCAAGGGTGTTTCGTCGCAGCAGTTGCTCAAATTTGTGAGGAGAACAGTAGTGCATGAAACCGTCACGAAAACAACTATAGAAAAGAAGGAAAGCGTGAAGACAATAATAAATGAAGTCACCGGAGTCAAGGAGGTCGACTCGCATGTAGAGACTACAAAGAAAGAAGAAATTCACGATAACAGGCAAGAAGAAGTGGTAGAGTCTTACGATTCTCAAGCCCATCTTCGACCAGAGTCCGGAGCATCGGAAGGAGGAGTCGCTCCAAGTGGAGGGCAGCCAAATGTCACGAGTTCAGCACCAAATCTCCAGTCACCCACCGAAGAAGTGCTTTCCAAAGCGGCTCCAGGTGGCACTGAAGGTCAAAAAGCAAGTGCCGGCGCCATAAACATCGAGAGCTCTTCAGGACCTCAATCTATCTTGAAGACCTCTGGTAAGACTGAATCCGATCGCGATACAGGGAGAAAAATCGAATTCGGCAAAACGGATGCAGTTTTTCTGGAACCGGTGGAGGTGGAGGTGGCGGAACACCAGGGAGAGGAGGAAGAGGAGGACGAAGAAGAGTTTGAGGCGCAAGCGAAGCTCTTTGCAAAGCTGGGTCGAAAGGATTCGATAGCTGTGTCCAAAATCCGCATGATGAAGCCGGATATTAAAACTGACATCGAAGACGATGAGGACACAACAGAGAGTGGAGATGAGAAAAAAACGGGCATTCATTTTTTAGTGAATAGCAACGGTGCGGAAGATAAGGGAGGCACAGGACAAGCGACCGGACAATCTCCCGATGTGACCGAACCGACTGATCCGGATGGTGCAGTAGAAAAGTTTCGCCAAGATTCCGGTAGCGACAAAGCGCCGTTGCTGGACAGCGAACCCATGCCGGTGCAAGACACATCAGACTCTGAATTCAATGACATTCCAGATAAAAAAGCAGGCGACGAAAAAGGAACTGTGTATACGGGCAAACTTTCCAGCAAAAAAGTGAAGGAAGTGAAGAACTGCGAAAATTCTGTCATGAAGTTGGAAACTGAAGAAATATTTTATTACGCAAAGGACAAAGTGACGAAGAGGCGCATATCTGAGACAAAGGTGTTGCGGGAGGTTGTCTCCTACACCGAGATCGTGGTAGAACCAAATGTCAGCGACGCTTCCTCGAAAGCCAAGATGCCCGCAATATGTGAAGAAACAGAACCCTTCAGGTACTTCCCAGATGTGGTAGAATCTACGCGAACTTTGCCAAAGGGGCCAGAAGACAAAAGGTGCGCTCCAAAGTGGCTGTACGACCAGGTCACGCTACGTGTAGATAGAGACGGATCGGGATTCCGGGAAGCTAGCGACGGTGTGCTACAGTGCAACCAGGAGGAACGTTCGTCTGTGGAGGAAAAGTCCGAGAACGAGGGAAAGCCAACTGATCCCCGAGTAATGCCACCAGAAACTTTCACCTATACAGAGCTTCAGGCAACTCCAGTCGATCAGCCTGTTCAGCTTTGCTCGGACAAAGTAACGGAGTCTTTAGATCTAAAATTTAATGACTTGAGCCTGTCTAATCCTCCAATGGACCACTCCCATACTGCCAACGATGAAATGTGGAGTCCGTCCGGTACAGGAAAAGACAGTTCGGAGACGTCAGAAAAAACAGAACCGCAAAACGAGTACGTCTGTACCACTGGTGACACTCATTCAACGTCCCTCAGCAGCAGGCGCCCAGAGTTTTCTACAAACTCGCCAAGGATTCAAGAATCGAAAACACATACAAAGCAGCATTTGGCCGGGCATTCGCAGAACTTCGGAAGCCAATTAACAACTCTTAACATTACGCAGTCAAAGAGATCGGTTCTACCTGATGACGAAGTGCATCCGCAACCACTCCAGCTGAACGACTTGGCGGCTCTGTGTGACATCGTACTAGGCAATGACACCGGGAAACATAGCACAACTTTATCTGGAACTGACATCGGCTACTGGACTGCAGAAAGCACCTCAGTCGCCCTCGAACGGATTCCTAGTAGTTTGCTCGCAGAGGTGGATACCACCACAACGGAACCTCATCTATACGATACTTGTACGAGTTCCTCGCCAATGACGACTTACTACTCACTTGAACACTGCTACACCGATTCGCCGGCACGAGGACTTGTGCCTATGGAAAGCACCGAATTTTTCTCTTCCTTGAAAGGTGCCATGTACGCGCATGCCATGATGGAAGGCATTGTGCAATCACAGATTAGCTTTTGCGGGCCAGGGTTAGAAGACGTACTCACTTCGAGTCAACCGTCCCACATAAATGCATTGGGGCTAGAAAGTGAGCAAGGCTTGTCACTGGCCTTGTCTACACTGTGCTCGTTTCCATCAAACGAAGAAGTCGCAGACAGCGGAATGCCTGACACAAGAGCACACAGAGTAGAGGTGAATTCATCAATCGTTCAGACAGAATCGTCTGACAAAAGTGGTTCTCAAGCGCTCGTCAGGTCGTGTTCGCAAGGTTTTAACTCTGCCCTTATTGAAGTTTGTTCCAGGGAAGCATTACTGCGTGTTATTGAAAAGTCACACCATCCATTCGATGCCACTTTTGGCGACATGCGGCCGTTTGGCAGAAGTGAACCCCATGTGCCCCATATCATTCGGAGCCTTTTGGCTTTCGATGGAATACAGGCGGGAGTAGAAAAGCTCGCGGTTGGCCAACAAATTTACTTGTCAGAAAAGCTCTCGGCAGTCGACGTGAACGGTACTTCAGACCGCCGCTCCATTTCGCTGCTCTTGCCAACTGACACTCTTGATTCTTGCCTGGTCTTTGAAAGTGCAGAAATGTGGGAGCGGAAGAAAGAGAGTGATTGTGAGAAATACGTAGACATCAACAATAACACAGTTGCAACTCCGTGGTGCGCTTTGGGTCATCTGGATACGGACAACTCAGAAATACGTAGAAATGACGAGTTGGACAGACATTGTCCTGTAAGTGATGGCCAAAGGCTTGCACGTACAACCGAACAGCCTGAAATCACTGACTGTGACCAACTGACCACTGAAAGGAGACTGACGTTCGGAGCTCGCTGGGAGACTGCAGATGACATGGTGCTTCGTGATGGCGCAGAACGACACAACAGTCGCCGCTTCGATATTTCTCAAACGACTAACGATCCTGACGTCTACCATATAATAGGGGCGACGCTAGAAGTTGCTTTGGCAACCGAAGATGGCGGAGAAAGTGAGCAATCATCAAGCCAATCCATAATAGGAAACCCCTCTGATCCTTCCTGTGGAAAGCCACAAGATCTTATCGTCGAAGTGCCACCTAGCGCATCGAAGTTCGAGATTGACATGGCAATGGAAAAGGTTGTTCCTCCGAGTGGACCAGGAGCTGGCCCATGGGAAATATCACGAGAGCCCTCTGCGGGTGGCGCATCGCATGCTATAGAAAGGCAGAAGCCGCAATGCGTGAGTCATGAAGACAACGAACCAGTACAACTGTACCAGGCAGCTGTACAACCCTCCGTACCAACAATTAGCCTGCCAACGGAAATAGAAGGAGTACCTTCGGGGTATATACACGACGATAAAGTGGCGAACAAATTCAGAGACACAGCTCACATCATTCAGGTCGTAGGCGAATCGGATGTATGTCATGCAGACGGTGACGTCATTTTTGGAAACGACTGTGATAATGTTCCTGAGACAATGTTACAGGTTGACCTGAACACCTGTCCTCAGAAGAAAGCAACTAACACCACCGCCGCCAGAGCGATACAACCGTCGGTATCTGAAGGACCCTTGTCGGGTGAGCAGCCTTGTACTGAGGACACAGTGGTAGACGACTTCTGCGAGGTTGCGCCAGCGATTCTGGAAGAGCACACGTACACAATCGTGGAGTGGCCTCTACTGGACGCGTGGGACTCTATAGTCAGCGCAATTGGAAGAAGCACTGACACGGACGACGCTGTCACTTTGCGTGCGATATCTTTGTCTCGTACGTGCCTGTGTGAGCGTGTACAGGAAACTACACGGCACTCACTAGATGACCTTGTCCAAAAGAACTGTAAAACATGCAAGAGAATGGACATTGGCGATAAAACGTTGGACCTGAAAACACTCCAGGACTCATCTCCAGAGGTACTGGAACACCTGGTTGTAGAAGCTCAAGATGTGGAGCTAGCAGAAAAAGTTAACCTTGGACTAGCACATTCTACAATTGAACCTCTGGAACCTGAACAGCGCACTGTTAGGAACAACAGCGACCAAAGTGCTGCTGAAGTCCTTCCTTTGTCGACCGGTAGAGATCTTAACAAGCACAGAAGCTGTGCACCTACGTCGAATATTCTTATTGAATGCACAGACATATCGGAAGGTCGACTTGCTACCAATCAGCCAGCACACGAGGAAAGTTGCTGTTCTGACCCTCTACAGAGCGAAGCTATCGTTCACGAAGTCCAAGGTCCAAATAAAGATGGGGTTGACTCTAATACAAGATGTCCACGTCTTGAAACAGAGGGGGGGACTCGACTTGAAACTGATGCAAAAGGGGCAGAGCCACTGCCAACAGATTTGTCTGCAGGGGGCCACAGAGTAACACAAAGGAACCCCGACGTCTGTGGGCCAAAGTCGTCATTACAGGGAGAGCTTGAAGGTGGCGTCTCTTCTGACCCTTCTGAACTCGTAGTTTTCGGCGTGGTGTCATTGGAGAACGCTTCTCATGCTACAAACAGTTCAAAGTTGAGCAGCCAGGAAACGACTTCGCCGACGCCGCTGTCCAGGCCAAAGTTAGGCTCGAAGCAAGACAATGAAGTTGAGTACGAAACGTTTGCTCGCCTAGCAGAAACAGTGGAATGCAGTCGATTGGCGCCACAGGTTGCACGGTGGAAGTCGACACCAGAGACCGTACCCATGGGGCGAGATGGTCACCAAAAGATCCCAAGCGATACTGCAATGCCTGCTAATGATATTGAGGATTTGCAGCGCAGCGACCTCATAATATTCAAAGAATTTTCCGGGACTCGTACTTTAGATTGCATTCATTCAGTTCTTCACGGAGAAACCTCTCGTTTCTGTAATGAAAGCCCGTTCACGAGAAACCCTGTCCTAACTGATGGTGAAGCTCTGGGACCGGAGTCAATTTTTGTCCCAAGAAAATATGCTGGTTCGAAGAATAGCGACGCAGCAGGGAACTCAGCTGTAAATTTGGAGACCGCAGTAAACAAGGCTATATCACTAATGAACACGCAAACAGCAAGAATGTCCCATGTTACCACAGCTGTTCAAGGTAATGTGCCAGATGACCTACCTAATGCAGCAAAGGGCGCACCGGAAGACATTGCCTGCACTGCACAATCACTCCACGAACTGGACAGTGCTGCGTGCTTGACCGCGACGAATTGTCCTTCAGCAGCGGACCTGGCGGGACGATCTTTTGTTACGTTGGAACAGCGAATAACTCTCGCGCGCGTTTCTTCAGCAGCCGAACTGTGTCGCAGTTCGAAGGGCGAGCAGAAGTCTTCTACAACCGGTGACATAACCTCTGTGCGGGACACGTCATCACGAACGTCGTACAAGTCCAAAACCGCAGCTTTGGGCTTCTGCTCAGATCTCATTGACGCAGCCAAATTATCTTGCCTGACTAAGAATTTGGAAGATTCAAAAGTACTGTCGACACTTTCATTTCATGATTTCATAGGGCAGTCGGTGCTGAACAGTAATCGAGATATAAAGTCAAGAACGCTACTGGGGACTGAAGCGCCTCCCTTGGCTGTTCAGGACATCCCCACTCCTGCTGTAGAAATCGAACATCCGAAACCTCATGAAGAGCACATGCAAGGAGGAAAAGACTCTACAGCATCAAACATCGACCTTTCGTCTCTACTATTATCATCAAATGTCCTCCCACATGCGTTGCCTATTCTTCAGGTTAAGACCTCAAGCGAAGGAGCACGTAATGAAAACTTGAAACGTAGCTCTAAATCTTCTCAGCCACTTGGGACTCTTTCAGCAGACATTGACCTGCCTCAAAATGTGACTGGATGCAGTGTACCTTCAGAAGGCGTTGAAACAGCGGGAATACAGAGCTACACACAGCAAGGAAAGTCTGTTGGAATGGTGGTCAACACCGTTGCACAGCGGGAAGTCTCCCAGGCCAGGATGTTTCCTTCAGCGCTTCTTACCGGAAAAAGGCGATCGGACCACGTCTTCAACGAAGAAAAAGTCTCAGATATTAGTACAAAGTTTGCTTCAACAAAGAATTCTACCGCATCACGACGTGCTAACGCTAGTGGTCTACATGGCACGGAATCATCAAAAGTAGATATCGCACGGCACTGGAATGGGCATCATCAGCCCCCAGACCCGAGTAGCAAACGCTTCGGAATTAGGCTACAGTCGACATCACTTCAAAGAGAGAGTGAGTTGCTGGAAAATACCTTTCACAATATGCTCAACGCCATAAGGCATAAATTTCCATCAGAACCGCTCCAGCGAAGTCCAAACGATTGCCATATGGCAGTGCTGTCCAGTAACACAAGGAAGTCTGTTAGTGATATGTTCAAATGTAAACAAGCTCCCTTTATCTGGTCAGAAGAAAGAGCGGCGAAAAAAGGGCCGACGTTTGGTTCGACGTTGAGCAGCAAGAGGAAAAGTGGAAGTGGGCCACCGTTAGACACGAAGCGTACCTCGACAGACTGCTATTTTGACTCATTGAAAACGAACAAGAAGGAAACAATATTTTGGAGTACGAGACCGTCTGAAAACAAAAGGAGAAGGCAAA